>JAMXBD010004660.1:0-49176 GCA_024138025.1 Combretum micranthum | reverse complement strand
AGAAAATGGAAGGAGCGATCCATGTAGTGGTGTTAAGGAAGCTTTTTGAAAGATTAAGGAAGTTCCAGTTGAAATTGAATCCAGAAAAATGCACTTTCGGAGTGACATCTGGAAAATTATTAGGATTCATGGTTAGCCAAAAGGGGATAGAAATCGATCCTGATAAAGTCAAGGCGATTCAGGATTTGCCTCCACCAAAAACATTAAAGGAAATCAGAGGCCTCTTGGGAAGGTTGAATTACATTGCTCGATTCATATCACAGCTGACTGATAAGTGCCAACCGCTGTTTAAACTGCTAAAGAAGAATGCCCTAATTGAATGGAATGACGAATGTGAAAAAGCCTTTAATCGGATAAAGCAGTATCTGACAAATCCACCAGTACTGGTTACTCCAAAACCGGGGAAGCCATTGTTCTTGTACTTGACAATTCTTCCTGAATCTATGGGTTGTGTGCTGGGGCAAAAAGATGAGGAAGGAAAAGAAAGAGCTGTTTACTACTTAAGCAAGAAATTCTCGAATGGAGAACAAAAGTATTCAGAGATAGAAAAGACCTGCTGTGCATTAGTATGGGTTATGCACAGGCTTAGGCAGTATACGCTCTTCTACTCGATCGAGTTGATTACGAAGCATGATCCATTGCGATACTTGGCACGCAAACCGGCTTTAGTAGGTCGAATCTCGAAATGGCAGATGCTACTTTCTGAATTTGATATCATTTATGTGAATCAAAGTTCAGTCAAAGGACAAGTTTTAGCTGATCAACTCGCAGAAAGCCCAGTTGATGACGAAGAATTAAAGGAACAAGATCAGTTTCCAGATGAAGGCATCAGAATAATAGAAACAGAAGCCGAAAACAACAATTGGAAGTTGTATTTCGATGGAGCAGCCAACGTATACGGGTGTGGAATAGGGGCAGTCCTTATCTCACCAAAAGAAGAACAGTTCCCGGCATCAGCAAGATTAATGTTTCCTTACACAAATAATGTAGCGGAATACGAGGCATGCATCATGGGATTAGAAATGGCAATTCAAATGAATATTGAGGAGCTCGAAGTGTTTGGAGATTCATCACTTATCATTTTCCAAACTCGAGGCGAGTTCAAAACTAAGGATCCCAAGTTGATTCCTTATCATAATCACTTGGCTGAGTTAACAGAAAGGTTCAAGAAATTTCCTTCACTTATGTGCCAGAACTCAGAACAATTTGCTGATGCATTGGCTACTCTGGCCTCTTTGATCCAATTCACTGAAGGAGTAAGAATACAACCTTTGCAAGTCCGAATAAGAAGTGAACCCGCGTTCTGTGCTGTGATTGAATCAACGAACCATGGTTTCAAGATATCAAAATGTTCTTGCAAACAGGTGATTATCCTGAGTGTGCTACAAAAAAGGATCAGAAATCATTGAGACGTCTGGCAAGTCATTTCTTGTTAAGTGGAGATACCTTATACAAAAGGTCATTCGATACGACCCTATGAGATGTGTAGATGAAAACGAAGCTCAAAAATTAATGGAAGAAGTTCATGAGGGAGTATGTGGACCTCATATGAACGGATATATGCTAGCTAAAAAGATTATGAGGCTAGGATATTTCTGGTTAACCATGGAATCAGACTGTATCAAACATGTGAGATCTTGTCATCTATGTCAAATCTACGCAAACAAGATAAATGCTCCTCCAAGGAATTACAGTCAATGTCAACACCATGGCCGTTCTCAATGTGGGGAATAGACGTAATCGGGCCAATATCGCCAAAAGCTTCAAATGGTCATCGATTCATACTAGTTGCAATCGATTACTTCACCAAGTGGGTTGAAGCTGCTTCATACGCCAGTGTGACAAAAGCCGTTGTGGTGCGATTCATCAAAAGAGATATCATTGCTCGATATGGAACTCCAGAAAGTATCATTACTGATAATGGTACAAATTTGAACAACAATGCATGACTGATTTATGTCAGCAATTCAAGATTAAACACCGGAATTCCACTCCATATCGCCCACAGATGAATGGAGCAGTAGAAGCCGCCAACAAAAACATCAAGAGAATCATTGAGAAGATGACAATCGCATACAAGGATTGGCATGAAATGCTCCCATTAGCATTAATGGCATATCGAACCTCTGTAAGAGTGTCAACTGGAGCAACGCCCTATTCCCTGGTATATGGAACTGAAGCTGTTTTACCAGTAGAAGTTGAGATTCCTTCGCTCCGGGTATTGGCTGAAACAGAGCTCGAAGAAGCTGAATGGGTTAGACAAAGAGTTGAACAGTTAAATCTTTTAGATGAAAAAAGATTAACCGCCATGTGTCATGGACAATTATATCAACAAAGGATGGCTAGAGCATTTAACAAGAGGGTTAAGCCAAGAAATTTCCAAGAAGGTGATTTGGTTTTGAGAAAAATGCTGCCAAATGTGCAAGATTCCAGAGGGAAGTTCACACCAAATTATGAAGGACCATATATAGTGAAGAAGGTCTTATCGGGAGGAGCATTAATCCTTTCCCAAATGGATGGACCCAATTTAAAGGATCCTGTGAACTCAGATGCTGTAAAGTTATATTATCCTTGATCAATAAAGTTTGTCATTTCAAGTGATCAATTGATTTTATTTTAATTAATTATAAGCAAAGTTGATATTCCTGAAATTCTCTGAAGTCGAATCAAAGCCTGAAATTCTTTAAAGCCTAACCCACAAAATTCTTCTGAATAAATTTCCAGCCAAACACCATTTGAATCATCAGACAAAGAAGTTTGAGCATCTTATAATACTGAATGAATGCATTTATACAGTTTGGTCTATTGATTGTTCTTATTTTAAAAGAAAATATTACTGCAAGAATAACTAATTTTGATAGAAAATTGAAGCATGTTGGAAAAAAAAAAAAAAAAGAAAAAAAGAAGAGAAAAAAAGAGAAGAAAAAAAAAAGAAAAAGAAGAAAAAAAAAAAGAAAAAAAAAAGAGAGAAAGGAAGAAAAAGAAAAAGAGAAAGAGAAAGAAACCCCCAATAGATTGAAAAATCACAAATACCCATCAGTCTAGACAGATAGTCTAGTACTACCCAGACTCAAAATCCATCCTTTCGAGATGGTGACCCAAAATCCATCCTTTCAAGATGGTGACAAAATTCAGAAACCCATCAATTGAAGATGGTGATCAAGACAAAATTCAGAAATTCATCCGCTCAAGATGGTGATCAAGACAGAGTTCAGAAATTCATTCACTAGAAAATATGTTCAAGACAGAAGTTAGAAATCCATCCATTCCAGATGGAAACCAAAGCCCATTGGTCCGGCAAATGACCAAACCCAAAGCCCATTGGTCCGGCAAATGACCAAAGCCCATTGGTCCGGCAAATGACCAAACCCAAAGCCCATTGGTCCGGCAAATGACCAAAGCCCATTGGTCCGGCAAATGACCAAACCCAAAGCCCATTGGTCCGGCAAATGACCAAAGCCCATTGGTCCGGCAAATGACCAAACCCAAAGCCCATTGGTCCGGCAAATGACCAAAGCCCATTGGTCCGGCAAATGACCAAACCAAAGCCCATAGGTCCGGCAAATGACCTAACCAAATCTCAAAATCTAAAGGAGAAGCTAAGCAAAAATTGGTTGTCTTTTTGTTTTGTGGCAAAAGTTTTGTTCAAACTTTACCACAAAGAGGGGCAGCTGTAGACACCCAATTTTTGCCCAATTAATTAAGGCTTAAAATTTAATTAAATTCATTTTTTAAAAGCCTTAAGTATTGATGAAATTGGCTAAGTGATCAAGGCACAGGCCAAATGGCCTGTTGGTTAAACATATGGACCCAAACACACACTCGAGCTCAAGGACACAGGTTCAAACCCTAGCAAAGGCAAATTTTTGCCTGTTTTTTATCATTTTTGTCTTTTTATTTTCCTCAAATGTGACTCTTGCCTTACTTTGCATCAGTTTTTAACTGACAAAAAATCATTGATTGTCAAAATTGATGATGGGATTGCAAAGTGGTTACAAAGTGGTTACAAAATTAGTGCAAAAAACAACCAAAAGTTACAAAATTCAATGTATAAAGTATTCAATTGCACATGAATGAGGAGTTACAAAAATTGAGTGGATGAATCTGGCATGGAATATGAAAACAATCATCAATTCATCAGTTTCAAACAAATTAATCATGGATTTTCTAATTAAATTCGTGAAAAATCAAGGGCAAAAATCAATTCATTTTTGAAACGGTTTGAAACGTAAAATTGAGCTTGCAACCTATAAATAGGAGGTCCTAGGAGCAAAAGGCACAAGTCAATTTCAACAAAACACAATCAGAATGAGTGAATTCGAAGATTTCGAAAATTAGGGTTCTTAAAGAGAAAATTCGAAATTTGAGAATTTCGAATTGTTTTTGATTCAATTGGAGTGTTTAAGGAGCTTTAGGAACAAGTTTAAAGTGATCGAGTGTGCTTTAATTTGATCAATTTGTTCAAAATCACCTCTGTAATTTTTTTTTATTATTTTCGGATTTGCGCCGCCGCTACCCACCACCGCGAACCGCCGCTTCTGGTGGTTCTGAGTGAACGCCACCACCACCAACGGACGTGCCACCAGCATAGAAGTCGGGCCGACAAGCTTAGGGAAGTCAACAACCACCAGGGACGGTCGACGAACGCTCGAAAGATCGCGTCATCGTCTTCCTCGCCCGACGAAGATCCGAATCCGACCCGAAAATCCGAATCCTAACCCGGTCGGTCATCGGTCAACGGTCGTCGGCCATCGGTCAACGGTCAACCCTGATCAGACGGTCCAGATTTAATCCAACAGATCAGCGGCTCAGATTTGATCAAGAAGATCAGACGGCCCAGATTCAATCAAGCGATCAGACGGCCTAGATTTCATCAAGCGATCAGACGGCCCAGATTTCATCAAGCGATCAGACGGTCCAGATTTCATCAAGCGATCAGACGGCTCAGATCGAGTCAACAAGATCAGACGATCCAGATCGGTCAGCGAGATCGACGCTCCAGATCTTGTCCGCTTCATCCGACGGTCCAGGTTAATCCGCATTATTTTATTAATAGTTTATTATATAATTAATTTCAGAAAATAATAAAAAATAGCAAAAAATAGTAAAAAATTTATAAAAATTCATAAAAAATTCAGAAAAATTCAGAAAAATACAGAAAAATCCAGAAAAATCAAAATATTTATTTTTTATATAAATTTATTTTTTTGATATTTTTAATATTTTTAAATATTTTTAATGTGTATTTATACATAAATTGCTTTAGAAAATGCATATTTAATGCATGAAAAATGATTTTAATATTTTTAAATATATTCTAGATATATTGTGAACTTATGTGATGATTTTTTTTAAAAAAATAAAAAATATAAAAATATAAAAAATAGATAAAATGACAAAATTGGATTTTCCAAAAACAAAATTTACAAAAAAAAAATAATAAAAAATGATTTTCGGACTTAGAAAAATTATATTTTCATAAAATAAAAAAAAATCAATTGATTAGATCATAGGAGCATCAAAAAAATGATTTTTTATAAAAACTTGAAAATTTAATGAACTTAAATTGAAAATAGTTCAAAAAAATTAAAATTGATCAACAAATTAAATTTTTTTAAAAGAACTACGTTTTGTCTGATCTCGATTAGCGAGTACGTAGGCACCTGTGGGGCGACATAAAAAATAAATAAAAATGTTTTTGTTTTTTAAATATTGTGAATAAATATTTTGTAAAATTAAGATATTTATTGATATTGATATTCTAAAAAAAATGAATAAAAAACAAAAAATTAAAATGAATGATTTGATTTGTAAATATTTGTGCTATGATGTTTTATTTGAGTTTTTGAGCATGAAAAGGATAGATCATAAGTTTAAAATTCCAAAAGTGGTAACCAATTTGGTTTTAATAGGTTAGCCCCCGAATCCATGATATCTGGTTTTAAAAATTTGTTTTTTTTTTAAAAATCAAATTTTCGCAGACTAGCAGCTAAGTTAGGATCAACCGACCTATTGATCCTAGCTTTTTGTTTTTTCTCGATCTATATCGGGTGGCGACTCTAAATTTTTTTAAAATTTCTTTTAACCCCTAGTCGAGGATTCATGTTAAATGGGTTCGGGTTTAATGTGAATCGGGTTATGAGAAATGAACCAGAGATAAAGTGGAAAAATCCAGGCTCGACACTCATGCAAAGATCTTAAAATGCAATTAAGTGTGCTTTAGATCTCTTTTAAGATGAATGCGTGATTGTGCTTTGATGAGTTAGGATAAAAAATTTATTAGGTGTTTAGCATCCGGATGCCACTATATTTTAATTCATGTCAAGGGAAAATTTCTGTGTGATCTATTATTGCCATTTGGATGGTAGACCACTTTCACTTATCTTCTTTTGGGTAAAGTGCGGATGCTATCTAAGGACAATGGGAATATTGCTTTGGTGTTCAAAAGGTAGTTATATGGCAGTCGAATGCTAAGTTGCAGAAATATAGCTGTTGGAGTATTAATTGCAGATGGGTTTTATTGGAGAAAATTACCAATAGGCAAAATAAACGAGAAGCATATTTATTCTTGTATTTTAGTAGATAAAGTCTTGTTGTTGAGCTTAGCAATTGGCATTAAATACCTTGTAATCTTATAAATCATTGTTCTTGTCTCTTGTTCTTAAATTTGCATTTCTTTAAGAGAGAAATGCGAGTAGTACTCTTTTGAGATTTGCAATTTGTAAAAGAATACTACTCAAGTAAGAGCTTTAAAAGTGAGTTGTGTATTATTGGGCGTAGCTCTAAGTGAGCTTAATTTGATTGATCAATAGGAGTAGGTGAAGTCCTCAATTGGAGGCTTGTTATGTCTGTGGAGATTAGGGGCGTCCAAACTCTATGTTACATATGGGCTTGAACTTCTTTTCCTTATCTCTTTTACATTCTCACCTTATCATTATCATTATTATCGTGTTCTTATTATTGCTAAATTTGCTTATTAACATCAAATTGTTGAAATCATCAAAATAAGTCATATACTCAATTCAATACCTCCCCTCTCCCGAGTATATTTTAATGCACTTTCATTTGGTATCAGAACAAAATCTCTAGATTTCTTGTGTTTAATCACATTTTAGAGTAAAAATCATGACAACTAATGCACTAGGATTTCTAGTATGGAAAACTATTAACAGGCCAACACTTATTGGGGGGGGGGGGGGGGGCGGGTTTGAAACTATTCCTATTGGAAGTGTAGAATGAAAATCTTCCTAAAAACATAAAATAGAATATCGAATTTTATAGAAGATGGTCCCTTTAAGATTAAAGGAAAAGAAGAAATAGACTTTAGTGACGAAGATTGGATTTAAGTAAAATAGTTACAAACATATTGCATTTTGGCGTGAATGAAAGTGATTTTTATAGGATTTGCACATGTAAAGCCACTAACGAAATATGGGATGAATTAGAGAAAAAATATGAAGGAACTTCTAGAGTTAAAGACACTAAAATAATCTTTCTATGTGGTTAATTTGAAATTTTCAAAATACAACTCGATGAAACGCATAATAGTTTCATCAACATCATAAATCCCTTGAGTGTGCTTGGAAGTAATTTTACTAATGTTGAAATCAACTCCAAACTTCTTAGGTTATTACCAAAGGATTAGGAAACCAAGAGAACGGCAAATGATGAGGCATGCAATCCAAACACCATGAGTAAGAAGAGATGCTTGACACTCTTAAGACCTATGAATTGATCAAGAAGCAAGGAGAAGAATCAACCAAGAAGACCATTGCATTGAAGGCCACAAGTCACAACTCTAGTGAAAATGAAGAAGAAGAACTTGCGTCATGGTCAAGAAATTAAAAAAATTCATGAAATTCAATAACAAAATAAAGAGAAATGATGATGAATGAAGCTTCTCAAGATACAAAAAGAGAATGATGTAACTATATACTTCAAATGTCACAAACTGAGGCACATCCAACATTATTGCCCCATGCTCAACAAGACATCTAGGGGACCTAAGAAGGAAGCTCTCAATGCTACTTGGAGTGACGATGACAAAAGTGACTTGGATGAAGATGTATGCTTCATGGCATTGGATGATGAGGTAGGTTCTTCTTCCCGAACTTCTTATGATGAGATTGCAATTATGTATAATGATTTATGTAAAGAAATGGTGAAAATGCACAAGAAAAATAAAGCCTTGAAAAAAATGATGTCAAGTGTAGGAAATGAACTTGATGAGTTTAAACATGAATATGTTAAACTTAAGATGAAGAATGACAAATTAGACAAGGATAATGAATTTTCGAGATATGAAAATGGAAAATTAAAAGGTGAAAATGAAAGATTATGTAAAGGATATAAAGCACTAAGTGTTGAAGTAAGAAAATTAAAAACACAATATCAAAAAGATAAAGAAAGATATGATGATCAACTCATGCATGAGATAGAAGAACTTAGAATAGAAAACACCATATTAAAATTCAACATAGATGAATCAAAAGAAACAATTGCTAAGGTCATTGAAGGATAAAAGAACCTCAATATGATGTTAAGTCAACAAAGGTAAACATTAGATAGATATGGAATTGGATATAAGGGTAAAAATAAGAATAGAACATAGAAGAGTTATTTTGTAAAAGCAACGGAAAAAACTTGCAATCATTGTAAAATATTTGGACATATAGCACATACATGCTCGATTATAAATAGCTTTCATAAAGAAAAACTTGTTTTGATCCCTAAGGGACAATCTCATATTGCAACTAACCCTAAAGGACCTAAACTCAAATGGGTACTAAAGAAGTAAGTTTTTATTTAGTAGGAATCTTCAAGAAGAAACAATAAATGGTACTTGGATAATGGTTGCTTAAGGCATATGACCGAAGATGCATCCAAGTTCACATTACTAGTCTTGAAAAATCAAGGAAGCATTACCTTTAGAGATAATCACAGATCTACCATGCTTGATGAAGGTAGCATTTAGTTATTAAGGACAAAATCATTAAGAATGTGCTACTAGTCGATAACTTGAAACACAATCAATGTTAGTCAATTATCTGGTAATGGATTCCAAGTGACATTTTGTGCCAATAAATACTCTATTAAAAGAATCGACAATTATCAAGCTTGTTTTGAAGGGCATGGCCAAAGAAATATTTATAAAATTAATTGGGTAAATTACACTAGAATATATAAAAATTGAGGGGTAAATTAATTTTAAGATAGCTGCATTTCAAGTAGTTAAAAAGAGGAATCAACATTTTGAAAAGTGAATCAAATGAGGTATCAAGATTTTGCGAAGTTCATTTAAGGTATTAATGTTTCAATTAAGTTTTTTTAATTTTCATCAATGGTCAATTATTAATACCTTATTTAGCTTGCCTTGCAAAACGTTGATGCCTCTTTTTAACTACTTGAAATATTGGTACCTTAAATGAACTTATCTTTAAATGTTGATACCTTAAATGAACTTTGTGAAACGTTAATATCTCAAATAAACTTATCCCCAAACATTGACACCTTTCAATGTAATTTTCCTAAAATTAATTTAGATGATTTTAAAAGATCAAATGAAACATGTTTGTACCCTTAAAGTGATGATAGTTGGTTATGGTATAGAAAATCGGGGCATGTTAGTATGGATATCATTTCAAAACTTGTCAAAAATGATCTTGTCAAAAGCTTGCCAAAAACAAATTTTCAAAAAGATAAGATTTGTTAAACATGCCAACAAGGAAAGTAAGGCAAAACTTTTTTTAAGTCAAAGGATGATATTTCCACCTCTAAGGCACTTGAACTATTGCACATGGACTTATTTGAAACTATTTAAACTTTAAGTTTGGGTGGCAAAAGATATACCTTATTTATTGTCAATGACTTTACTAGATACACATGAACTTTTTTTCTTGCATTTAAAGATGAATCAAAACAATGTCTTTCTTAAATATTTTAAAAAAGTCCAAAATGAAAAATGTCTTAACATTGTAACTATCTAAAGCGATCATAGGGAGAACTTGAAACCTATGAAATGGGTAACTTTTATAGTAATTTTAAAATTGAACACACTTTTTGGCATTAGGGCTCTATAACAAAATGGAGTAGTGGAAAGAAGAATATGACTCTAATTGAAATTGCTAGAACAATACTATGTGAAAATAATCTACTTAGATATCATTGGGTCAAAGCCGTTAATACCACTTGTTACATAATTAATAGAGTGTTTAGCAAGCCTATACTTAAGAAAATCCTCTATGATCTTTGAAAAGGTGAAAGATCTAACATATAATCATTTCTCCATTTGGCACTAAATGTTACATTTTGAATAATGGAAAATATCAATTGGCTAAGTTTGATGCTAAAAGGATGAAGGAGTTTTTCTTGGTTATTCACTCACTACTAAGGCATATAGAGTATTTAATAAGAGAACATTAGTTTTTGAAGAATCAATTCATGTTATTTGATGATGTTTTGTCTCATGTGTGTTCCAATGATGAGATGAATGATGTGTGCACTTACTTAGATAATTCTCCTTTGAAAATAATGAAAATGATATAGAAATGAACATAAAGGAAGACCTAAGAAAGATGACTTACATAATTGCAGTATCCATGATCCTTAGGGACTGGAAATTTGCTAGCACACTCTAAAGACCTAATCATAGGAAACCATCAAATAGGGTGCAAAACAAGATCATCTTTAAGAAAGATAAGCATCTAGTATTATTATCCCAAACCGAGCCTAAAAATGTAGATGAAGCCTTAAAAGATGAGTTTTTGATAAAAGTAATGCAAGAGGAACTAAATCAATTCACTAAAAATGAAGTTTGAGATTTAGTACCTAAACTTAATAATAGATCGTAATAGGATAAATGGGTATACATAAACAAATTTGTTATAATCGGTTTAGTAACTGAGAAAGGGCTCACTTAATGGCTAAAGGAAATAATCAAGAAGAAGGCATAGATTTTGATGCGACCTTTACAGTGGTTGCTAGGTGTTACAAGATTGGATTAAAATTGATTTTTTAGGCTTGTTTTAGAGAGAACCGATGATCTTTAGGTTAGGGCTCATTATAAAGTACCTAGGATCTCTCTAATTAGGGTTTTGATTAAAGAGGAGAATCCTAAGATCTCTTAATGCAAATCTGAATATGTTTTTTTTGGCAAAATAAGACTTATTTCTATCCATCATTTTTTACTAATAAATAATGTTTTGTACGAGAGTAGTTTCATTAACCGCTAGTCCTATTTATACTCTTCTTGACTATATAAGCTTAACTGCACAATATCATTATTTTGAACATAATAACGACATGTAACCACCCTAACACATGACAACATGACTGATATAGAATAACCAATTACACACCCATTACAACACATGCACATACATTGTTCATGCACTGCTCATGCTACTGTTCACATCACGCACAAAAAATACCTACTATTATTACTACTGAAATATATACTATATCTATGCCTTCTATCACACCATGCATAATCTCATTTTACATATGTCATGTGACCTTACACACAAGTTGGAATAATGTTAAGTTGAATGTCCTTATAGTCGCTAGCACTTCATTTCCCATGGTTATAGTTTAGCAATGGTTGCATCTTAGTTAATGGTATAATATGGTCCGGAAAACTGTTGGAGTGTGCTTTACTACACAACTTACATTGCTCCTATTGTTGGTGGTTTTACTTTACTTTATGGGTGTTGTTAAAGTTGCACTTTAATGCTATTTAAAATAAAATAACTACCTTAGACACAAGACAAACTGGCTAATAATGAACAAACATCAACAATTATGCACATAATGAATATTACAGCACTTGCCTATCTTTATTTACCATTTACAACACAATACACTTAACAATAATTACTTAACACAAAATTATACATACACAAAAACACTAGATTCATACACACTCCAAACAACATTTTCTTCTTCTTCTTCTTATAGTGGAATATTATAAAGTGCATAGATATTTTGCTAGTATTAGATATAACATTAATGCTTTCTTCATCATCAACCACTACTAGAGTTGTATTGTGTGATGGAGACATTTTTTTGAATGGACACATATAGTTGGTAGGTCAACTTCAATTGAGTGCAATATCCTTATGTATGTACATAATGACTTCATATTGATGTTGTAGATATTTTAATTGATCCATAATGATTGGCTTTGATACAAATGTTATAAGATCGATTAAAATTGCTAAACACATCAATATGAAGTCATTATATACATACACAAGGATAACTACACTTAAGTTAAATTTTAAACTGCCAATGATATGGTCCATTAAAAAAAATTCCCTAATACATGACAACATGACTGATACAAAACAACCAATTACACACTCAATACACACATGCACAAACATTATTTGACACAACTATTTAATACACCATTGCATAATCTCATTATAACATGTGTCAAGTAACATTCCACCTCCCTCCCTAGAAAATTGTACATGACCTCACACACAAGTTGAAATAAGTCTAAATCAAGCATCCTTATTATCAGGCCACTTCATTTCCATGGTTGCAATTTATGAAGTTGTTGCATCCTAGTTATGATGTAATATGATCCGACAATTGTTGGATTGTGCTTCACTACACAATTACATTGCACCTTCTGCTGGCGGTTTGCCTTTGCTTTTGGTTGGTGTTGAATTTGCACTTTAATGCTATTTAAAATAAAATAATTGGAAAATAACTACCTTATACACAAGACAAACTAGCTAATAAGGAACAAACCATCAACAATTTGCATATAACGAATAATACTAGCACTTACTTATTTTTTTTGACCATTTACAAGCTCAATACACTTACAAATATAATTACTTGACCAAAATATACATACACAAAACACTAGACTTACACATACTTAATAACATTTCTTTTTCTTCTTCTTCTAGTAGAATTATATTTTTAAGTGCATAGATATTTTTGCTAGTATTAGATCTAACATTAATGCCCTCTTCATCATCAATTGCTACTAGAATTATATCATGTGACAAGGACATTTTTTTGAATGGACACATATCGTTGGCAAGTTGAACTTCAACTTGGATGCAATTATCCTTGTGTATTGACTTCATATTGATGTTTTAACAATTTTAATTGATCCATAACGATTGGCTTCGATACACAAATATTACTGATCGATTAAAATTGCTATAACATCAATATGAAGTCATTATACACATACACAAGGATAATTACACTCAAGTTGAAGTTTAAATCGCAATAATATGTGTCCATTCAAAAAAATGTCCCTGTCACATGATACACCTCTTATATCAATTGATGAGAAGAGGGTATTAATGTTATATCTAATACCAATAAAAAATATCTATGCACTTGATAATATATTCCACTAGAAGAAGAAGAAGAAGAAGATGTTGTATGGAATGTGTGTAAGTTTGGTGTTTTGTGTATATATAATTATGTGTCAAGTAATTATATTCTCATTACAAAGAACCCTATTATCTCTATTAAGGGCTCTATTAAAGAAAGAACCCTAAGACTCTTGAAATGCCAATCTATTTTTTTTCTACAAAAAAGACCTATTTCTTTCCATCATTTTTTGACCAATATTGTACAAGGAACAATTACATTAGCTACTGATTCTTTTTACTTGTTTCTTGATACATAAGCTTAACTGCACAATATCACTATCTAGAACATAATAGTAACATGTAACCACCCTAACACATGACAACATGACTGATCAGAACAACCAATTACACACTTATATACGAACACATGCACAAACACTTTCACACCATTGTTCATGCTATTTTTCACATTACCGCACAAACACTACCTTCTATTATTACTATAAAATATATATTATATCTATTCCTTTTATCACATCATTGCATAACTCAATGTACATTTGTTATGTAACACTATGTTAGAAGCTATTAGGATGCTTTTGGTATTTGCCATCTTCAAAGATTTCACACTTTTTTAAATGGATGTCAAAAGTGCTTTCTTAACATTTTCATTAAAGAAGAAGCATATGTAGAACAATTGTCACAACCCTAAAGGGGCCTATAGGATTAGCCTAAAGTAATCATATCACGTATGCATCTATAATATGAGAGAAAATGTTTTGGAGTTAGAGAATTGCAAAACTCAACTTAATATTTGCTATGCAACTTTTAATTGTATAAAAACATTTTGATAACTAAGGAAATATCGATTCCCTTAATCCATTAGAACGCATAGAATCAATATCCCCTTACTAAATAATAAAATAAGATAGATAACTTACATATGAAAAACTTTCAAAATGTTAGTTTCTCTCAAATGATGATTTTGATGATAACAAAAAGGAGCAACTAATTACTAACATATTCATTAAGTGTGCAAGGATTCCATATAATCAAAGTGGTTTACAATGACTTAAGAGAATGATTTCAAAAGAGGCTCTATGCAAAGAATACTTTAGAAAGTATTTGGAGAAGATTTCAAGAACAAATGAGCTGTCAGAAGGTTAATCTGAAGGTACTCCGCTCGCTTTTTAATCTATCAGAAGGTTCGTTAGAAAGTGACCTGCAACTTTTTCAAAAAATTTACTAAACACGAACAGTGAGCTCCAGATTCGAATTTTTCTTTGTGGATTTGATATTTTGAAGACCCATCTCCAATGTTGAGTATACTTGGGTAATATACTCAATGTGTTCCACAAAGTTGGTTCAATATCCAATAGGGATTCAAATTTTGTTCAATTAAAGATCATTTTTTTAGGAAATTCTGTTTTAAGAGCAAGGAAAAACTATGTGACTTATAAGGTTCCATTTTCAATACTTTATTCATGTTTTTATTTGGGATATGGAAGACATGATCCAAAATATGCAAGGAACTTGTATGATGATTATTTGTCTATACAAGGAAGCCAAATTTGTGGAAAACACGATCTTTTTGTTGCATGAATAGTACTAGATGAAGGAATATATCACAACGGTGATTTCAAATTCGAATTTCAAGTTAAGATAATTATACAAGTTGTTGGAGATTAATCTTATCCATTGGAGCAAGAATTCGAGATAACAACAACAAGATCTCAAGTTATTCAAAATTTACAATTTTTGAAAAAGATGAGCTGATATTGCGTACAAAATAAGACAAAATTTATCCAATTGATTTCTTAGCCGTTAGAAGATACAAGGATAAGTATACCCACCAAGACAGACAAAAAAAAAAAAAAGCACAATCACGTGAAAAACAAGAGAAAACAAAGAGTCACGAATTCCCTTGGATTTGAGCAAATTTATTGTCATTCCATTTATCTTCTTTTGTTCGAAAATTTTGATGACCCATACTTTATTTCCTTGATCTAGATTTATTCATTTGATGAGAGATTGAGAGTTAAGTAGGTTCAGTAGATTGATTGCTTAGGAGAATCAAGTTGAGTGAATTGTAGCCAAAGAGAATTGGTAAGAACATCTTGTAACTTAATTGATTTGATTGGATAGTGGAACACCGGTGTAGAATACCGAAACCTTAGCTTGGAGCTGGAAGAGAGGGTTGACGCTCAAGGTGGAACCTCTATAATTTGACTTTGCATTCTCTCCCTTATCTTTCTTTAAATTCGTGCAATTTTATTTATTGTTCATAACTGTGATATATGCTCAGAAGGTTGATCAGAGAGTAAACTACTTATATTTCTTAATCAGAGAGTTAGTCAAAGTTTCTGGGAGTAAAAAGTTTTGAATTGATATTTGATTTTTCGTGAGCTTAAGCAAATCTTTTTATCCGAATTATTGTTCAAAGTTTTTATTGTTAAGTTTATTGTTTTAAAAGTTTCAAAGTCATTTTAGTTGAATAACCAAGTGGTGTGAACTTTATTCAAAATTTTTAAAAGTAAATTTTATAACCAATTCACCCTCCTCTTGGTTATCGTTTCGGGACCAACACAACCATCATGGAATTAAGCTAATTCTAAGTTCATTTTCTCTATTACACAATTTCAAACTTAAACACTAAATAATGGATTACACTCTAAGATAATCTTCTTATCTTCAAGGACATAACTGAAGAAGATATTTCTCTACATATCCTTATGTCATGTTTAGTACGTGGGAATCGTTCAGAATGGAGATAGAATGATAAATCCATTCCTTTATTTGAATACATCATGGAATGGAATGTAATTGATATGTTATTTATTAAAAAATCTCTAGTAATTAATGTGAATAATATAAGTATGAGGATAAAAATAATTCATATTAATCATTTATGAGTAGGGAATGGAATCGCGACTCTGCCTTCTTAAAGGTAGAATTGCATTCCCCTTTAAAGCCGGTATCATCGATTCCTAGAAATCATGATTTTGGTTTTTAAAAATGCAGTTAAACATAGGAATGGGAATAGAACTTGAAATTGCGTTCCATTTCGAGTTCATTTCTATATTAAACATGACATTAGCTTATTCCCGATGCATTCTTGCACAAGAACTATGAGCATGAGCTAAACCACAGCTCAGTGAATAATAAGATCAAATCACATAACACAAAATTCAAGTAAATATTATTAACAAACATATGCAATGCAACACTCAACCATATGATATGCCTATTTGGATGACCAGAATCCAAACCGATAGAGATTTACACCCTCTCTTGGGGGTTGAAGGACTAGCATAAACCATTCACATCCAGGAGAGCCAAAGAACTAAGAAGAAGAATCTCTCTTCAAATTTCATTTCCTATATATATATATATATATATACCATTAAGGATTATGAATCTCCACTTCACCTTAGAACTTAGACTTACCACTAAGTATTAGTTTGTCACGCCCAAGGGGTACTTTAAACGTAACAGTCCGCCACACTCAACATTAAAGCTTAAGTATGACAACCTTAGTCATTCCTAGAAGCTTTGATATATAAGTGTAAAGCGTGCTATCACAAATTTAGAGGACATACATGGATTATGAAGCTTAAGAAGATATAATGACAAATTAAGAAAGAGGATTCATAATATCATTTGTTCATACAATAGTCTTACAAATCATAGAGGTATTCCCAGCCATAAATAACTATAATCTATTACAAGAATATTTCTATGAAGTCTACATATTATCTAACTAAACTTCATTTAGAAATTCCTTAACCAAAAGGAAAATACCTGGCTTAGGGTCCACGTGACCTCAACCATAAATAGGTGAATGCAAAAGATATCTATAGGAGTATAAGCTAATAGGCTTAGTGAGAATTATTTCCATAAATAAACTTCTTGTGCAATGAAATTCAAACAAGTTATTTAAGCAGACAAATGAAATGCAACATCACGTAGGCAAACAACGCGTATAGTTTTCTGGGAACTATATGTTGAATGGATTTACGCCCTCCATTCGGAGTTTGGTGATACGTAACCTCAAACCAAAACAAGTAGTTTTAGTTAAAAAAATTATGCTTTCGATCAATACCGCCAAGCATATTAAGTCTACTTGATTTGAGCCATGCTTGCCAAGCATTTAATTCTATGTCGCCAAGTAATCGCTTCGATCATAACTGCCAAGTGTTGCTTTCGACCTGAGCTACCATCCTTCTCACCCAAGGATAATAGCCCAATGCAATGTGACTCACTTCGTGGTATACATGAATCAATTTATTTATGATATCTTAGCATCATTATTATCAAATTTAAGATGATCATATAATTTCATACAAATCAAGTGCTATACTAAAACAAACATTTAATCAATTTCAGCCTCGATATTCTTAAGATCCTTTTAACAAATTTTTTGTATACATATCAATTTGTATTTTTCTTAATTCTAATGCAACTAAATTATAAGTACAATCAAGTAAAGCACTTTAAGGAAATAAACTCAGATGTCATATCGACACTTCTCTAAACGGATGAGTCGTTCACACAATCCACTTAGTCGAAATAATCTCGAGGTATGAGTGTCCTTCCTCGGAATCACTTAGTCAAGGAAAATACCTAAAATGAGTATTTCTATAACTTTCTTGAGATTTGACAAAACTATGACATAAGAACGTCAAGTTCGTATAAGAAGATTCTAATTTAAAATGGCTATAACTTGGTCATTTTAACTCGGAATCGCGCATATAATATACCGATTTCTACCTACTCAAAAAGATCTATCCATTTATAAAACTATTTTTATCAAACTAGATCATTTAGGCTCTGAAACAGTGGCGATCAGATTCACAACGAATTTTCCCTAAACTAAAAGCAATTTGATTCAAACATCAAATCATTCAAAAATTGTTTGATAAATACTTAGTTATCTATATAGTTGAAAAATTCCTTTTCATAGATACTTAGCTCATTTTTATCCATGCTCAAGTGTTTGTTGTTCAACCATGTTTTTTGGGTAAAACAATGTTAATTAAGAGTTTAGAAAACTATAGTTTACAAGAAATCCATTTTGTAAATCCTTTAAAATGAATATTTGATTCTTTTTTTCAAAGAATTACTTTATGTTTATCTTACTATTTTTCTAAATGACTTTTTGATAAAAATGAATTTCCTTTCTCAATTTCTCAACATTAGTGCTATTTTTCTTTTATTTTTCTTTAACTATTTATTTGAAAAATCTTGGTTTTGAAAACTCTCATTTTCGTTTTAAGGGGTTTTCTTATATTATGTTTTTATGAAATATTTTAGTACCAAAGCCATCTTCTTTTAAGAAAACAAAGTAATATAAAAACGATTCAAAAAGCTTTTTCAAGACAATTTTTTTTTTTAAATTGTAGTGAGTTCTTCTTAAAACTTGGAAAAAAAAACTTTACTTTTGTTAAACCATAGAATTTATATTTTATATAAAACCATTCTTAGGTGATAAAATCTCCTTTTTGTCAAATATTATTGAAGCTTGAAGATTTAAACAACAATCTTAATGTGCATATTATGAGAAATAATAACAAGCAAAATAACATAAATAATAAATAAAGTCAAGTATTGAGAGTCTAACTTTTTCAAGGCTCTCGAGACTAAGAAGTAGACTAGTCCCAAAAGAAAGAAATAAAATAAAGAAAAGAAAGAAAAAAAATTGTTTTGATTGATGATGACAAGTCAAGACTAGAGACTAGTCTTAAAACAACAAAAAATAATAAATTGCAATGGAAGAAATAAATAAATTACTTTGCATGAAAATAAATAAATTGCAAGTGAGCTTATATGCTCTAAAAGAATATATTATATATATATATATGTAAATATAAATAATACTTAGTTAGATATAATAATGATAATAACATGAACAATATAAAATAACAACATAAACATAAATAGATATTCATGAACAAGAACAATACATGAACATAGTGTAGCTTCATAACATTTAGTTTTTGGAAACTCATACCATGGTCATGTAAAATTACATGACATGAGAAAAAGAACTTGTAAAGAAAATTTACCTAAAGAGGATTTTTGAAGTATTATGTGGTAATGGGATTTGTGAATGTAAAAGGTGAGATTATTTTGAGAGGAATATTTGAGAGATATTTGGTAGTAGATTTGTGGGTAGTAATTGTATGAAAGAAGTGAAACAGGAGGTGATATTTATAGGAAATGAGGAGTGAATTTTTGTGTGATTTAAATAAAGAGAAAATGAAACAAAATTAAGGGGAGAGAGAGTGATGCACCGACCACATGAAGAGAGGGAGAGAGAGATTTTATTGTATTTTTATTGATTAAATGAAGTGATAAGTAAGGTAGATGTGAAATAAAGTCATGAGAAAGGTAAAACGTAAATGTAATAGGTTATGATGTTGTAAGAGTAGGTGTTAAACAAGTAGAGGTAAAAGAATAGTGTAAAATAGTAATGAATAGTGTAATATAAAGTAGATATGGCTAATAAAGTATCAGTAGTAAGAAAATACATGTATAATTGCAATATCTGTTATTTCTACTTACTGAAAAATTATAAAACTGATATTTTTGAAAACCTTACATTTTTACGAGTCTAACGGTATATCCGAATATTTTTACTATTCCGACCCGAGACACGTTTTTCAAGAACTATATCTATTTGGGTTCAAAACGATTCGCATTTTTACTAATAATCTTTTTAAGCTTCTTTATGTAATTACAACTGTTCTACATACTAATCTCTTACTTATTTCTTAGGGTTACTTATACGGGATTGCTGGACTAAGCTATTTCGTCTAACTTAGGTTTTGTTGATTTTAGGGTTTTTAGTTGACTTTTTAATTAGGGTTTAAGCTAAACCGATTCAAAAACTTTGGGGGTTTACATAACCACCTCATGTCAACTGTCATCAAGTGATGTCCTTTAGTGCCCACTTAGTTTTGTATGGATGACACCTAATGGTAATCTTTACTAAATTCACTGGACACAACAAGGCAATGCCATAGAGCTAGGCTAATATGTGATGTGAACACCTATAAATGCAAGTTATGTTTGTCATGAAATGCATGTCCATTTAATTTAAGGGTCCAATAAAATTTAGTCCATATTATTTAGTGATCACTCATATAATAATCACTTATCAATATCAATAACTCAATTATTGCAAACATTTTGTAATCACTTTTATTTTAATGATTTAGTAATCAAAATAACACCAAACAACAAATGAGTATCCAGTCCCCATGCCTTGTCAATTATGTTGATCTTAATATAGGTGCAACTACATTACAAATACAAACAAGGTGATAATGTCAAAGTTATCCACTTGTCATCTTCTAAGAAATTCAAAGATTAATCTCCTCTTATGAAAAAGAATAGTAAACACACAATATTTTTCTTAGTATATATATTCTACCAAATTTTAGTATTTAAATCCATTTTTAGTTCATTATTCTACACTTGATTGAAATAAAGATTTATACTAAAAACTTATTTGATCGACACTAAGGAGGAACCCCCACGGCTGCAAAAATTGTCCCGCCAAGATACAGAGTTCTTCATTATCCATTAATTATTTCTTTTCCTTTGTTTATAATCTTTTATTACATAAACATCATTATTCCCTATCACTTATATAAGTATTCAAATAAATTATTAACTTATATGAAAAACTTACTTTAGCAAACATACATTTGAAACATTATATTCTCTTTATTAATTAAATTCTAACATACTACAATTATATCTAAGTCATTTACAAGTTAGATTTATATTAACTTAACCAAGTTGATTAGACTTAACCACTTAACCCAATTATCAAATCAAATTCAATGATCTCACTAGATCATTATCATGTATCTATTAACATCTTAGTTTATCTAATTATTCTATTTTAGATAAATTTCAGTTTAGCTCCTTATAGTCTATTAAGTCAAATTAACTTAAGCTTATTAACTAGTCTACTTTATAAGAAGCATATTAAATCTAATATAGTTACTAAGTTATATTTATTCATTCTATTAAAACAATATTATATATCTTACAGGATGTTACATTAGTCTATTTCATTTTAACTTATTAAGATTCATTAAATCATGTTGAACTTAGGTTTATTAACTAAGTAAATTTTATCTAGGAGTTTATTATATGAATAATCATTTAATTCAAGTTACTTATAGTTATCGAGTCTATTCTATTAGTTTATTCTCATGTTAAATATATTTAACTACTAAACCTGTTAGTTTACTCTATGACTTCAATTACATCATGACTTCACTTAACTCAATTCATTCCTAATTATACAAATACTAACATATTAATCTATTATTCATTAATAATCTATTTCATTCATCTTTCTTTTTCTTTTCTGTTTTTTCCATAAAATCATGGCCATGATCTTCATCATACCCTCTATCACGCATGTGATTGGGGGAGAAAATGTGATTAGAGGAGATGCATCCGTTATCACAACCATCATCTAGGCCATTATTTAAAAAAATTCTTGACTTGAGAAGATCATGGGCTGCATCATCCAATGATGCGTAGGGTACTAGAGTTACGTTTTCTTTTGTTTTTATTCCAATTTTAACCATTTAACTACTAAGTTCATTCACAAATTCCAACATAAAACCTTTTAACACTAGCATACAAACTCATATCAAGTCTATCTAACATTCTTAAACATGTTTCTACTTCTTATATCATCAATTCATGTCATCAATCTTCTATTCTACACATATAAACAAACTAAACAAAAGCCAATTAATCTTTTTGCTACTCCTCTTTTCTTGTTGATGAAGCTATTGTAAGCTTGTTTTCCATCTTTTGCCTTATTTTTCATTTTATTTCTCCTTTAAACTTCCTAAAATTGAGATTTTGGGGTTGATTTGAGAGAAAACAAAGAAAAGAAGAGAAGAGGAAGAAGAAAACATAAAAGAAAAAGAAAGAAAGAGAAAAGAAGAGGAAAGAATAGTAGCAACAAAAGTCAAAAGGAAAAGAAATAAGGATAAGATTAAAATCTCTTAAAAGATTTTTATGGGTAGGGGTTTTGGATTTAAGCCTTTCAAATAATTATACTGAGTATAGAAAATAATTTGAGAATATATATAATAGAAATTAATATCTTGAATTACAAATCTAGTTAGGAATTTAGTTTATACAAAATTGATATTTAATTTGGGTTTAGACATAACATCTGATATTTTTAAACAAGTAGATGAATTCAAAACTTATGAGGGTTTAGGAGATAGAAGTTAAACTATAGTTCAAGGGTTTAGAAATTTATAAAAAATTTAAATTACATATTTGTAAGCTTGGAGAATTAAAATGGAAGACAATAAGTTAAAATAAATGATTAGGAAAATTTAATAATCTTATTCATTTGATAATTAAAAGAAAAGGAGTTCTAATAAGAAAATTGATTGAGATGGTGATGAAATTTAATTATTTTGGAAAAGACAGTTAAAGTAAATAGACAAATTAAAAAAAAGAATAGAATTCAAGTATGATAGTTAGAAATAATTTAAGAATTTGATTCATGATATGGATAACTAAAGCAAACAGATAAATGGAAAGGAATATTTGAAATCTCAATTTCAATTAAATCCTTTTATTAAATTGATTATGTTAATCAATCTAATTATATTCTATAGTTTAATTTACTTGATTTAATTAAACTATCTTAGTTTAATTTCTAAACTAAATTCTAATCTAAGTCTTGTTATTACATTTCATTTCCATAGAAATTTTGATTTATTTGTTAAGCGTTCATATTTGTTAGATTCATTTGTTATAGGTATCATGGTTACATTAGTCTAGATTTAACGTGAAGTTCAACCACTTCTTACTCTCCATGATCCACTGTAAACCCTTAAAATTTGATTAATTTTAAGCTTAATTTTAAAATTTAAAGTCAACCGGAAACCTTAAAAGTCAACAAAAGACTAGATCAAACCCTAGAGTTTAGCTCCAACATCTTAAATCCTAAATGACAGAATTGAAATAATGTTAGATAGTGGCTTGTAATAATATAAGGAAGTATAAAAATATCAGATTCACTAATTTTTAGTGTCCTTTGGATCTGAACGGGATCAGCTCTCGAAAAGCGTATCCCGAGGCTTGGAATAGTAAAAATATTCTAATAACACCGTTAGGACCAAAATAATACAATGATTCAAAAAATATCAGTTTCGTAATTTTTTGGTAGTTAAAAATAATAGATATCGCATTTATACATGTATTTTCTTTACTATCAGTATATTAATTGTCTTGTTTACTATTCATTGTCCTATACTACTATTTATTACTATTCATCTATCTCTACTTTACCTTACAACCTATTCTTACTACATATATACCTAATTTTCTACCTTTTTCATTTCCAATATATCTTTACATCAATCATACTTCACATCTTAATTATTTTTTATTACAAAACAACAAAAATTACATCTCTCCCTCTCTCCTCTCTTCATGGACGGCGCATACCCCCTCTCTCCTCCATCTATTTTTTTCTTTTTTGATTTATTTTATTACATCTAATTTCCCTCAATCTTTAACTATAAATACCCTTTCTCCCTTCACTTCTTTCACAGCTTTTCATAGAACAAAACTCTTCCAAAATCACTCCACAAACTCTCTCTACAAAATTCTTCATTATCAAAACTCTCTTTCACCAATTCCTCACAAAAATTCCCCTCTAAACACACAAACCATCTACCATTTCTTACTACCCACATAATACCTCATTCATCTACTATCTTTCTATCACAAAAACACTTTAGGTAAACTCCTATCACCACTTATTTAACTATATCATATAACTTAGCATGATCATGATGTTGTTTCTTAAAACTCCCATGAGTTGTAGAAGCAACAACCTATTCAAGTTTTGTTCTTGCACATGAATTTCAATTTTATTATCTTGTTGTTATTTGATGTTCTTATTATTGCTATTATTGTTATTATGCTTCTAATCCAACTCCATATACATTATTAAGTATATGTATAACTATATATTTTTAGAGCCTAATGCTTATTAACATTCTCTTGCTCTTATTATTACTTTTACTTTTCTTTCTTTTTCTTTTTCTTTTTCTTTTTAGGACTAGTCTATTCTTAGTTCCTAGTTGCCTTGATAAAGCTAAGGTTCCTAATGCTTGATATTAATATTATGCTCTTGCTATTTCTTATATATATCTTATCTTATTATGATATATTGCTTTATATTTCATGACTACATATTCATGATTCATGCATGATCATATTGATATTGTCTCAACTAAAATAAAAAGAAGATTTTCTTAAATAAAGGAAGATGATGATTCTTTTCAAAAAGTAAACTTTTGTCACTTTAGAAGTAATTTTTTTCATAAAACTTAGGGTTCTATTTTAACAAATCTTTTCCAAAATACTAGATAAGCTCATCTTAAGTTTCTAGTAACAATAAAACATAAGAATTTCAACAAATGATATAAAAAGTAGATATATCCCTTATACTCTTTTCAAAGCAATAAAATGGAAATGTTTTCTTTAAAAACATAAGATTTCAAATTCTTGATTAGTAAAGGTTTCACTAAACTTCATTGTGAATTCTACCAACATCTAAGGATATGAAGACTACACAGTTTTGAAAAATTATCAAGAAATTCCTTTTCATTAAAATGAAATTCTCTTAAGAATAAAATTTGTAAATAACTTAAGGGATCATTACAATTTACTAAAGTAAAATGAACTTTAGGAAAAGCTAAGAGTACATAAACTTTAATAAACCTTAACCATTATCAAGTAGTACTTAGGAACTACCTTTTCAACATCTAAGAAATTAAGTTATAGGAATCTTAAAGAGACAAAAATTTATATTTGGAGAAATTAAATTATTTTCAAAGATAAGAAATGGAACTTAAAGGAGGAGATACTCATTATAATGATTCAAAGAATTTTTCTAAAAAGCTAAAGTAGAAACTTCAAAGTTTTGTTTTTCTAACTTCTAAAATGCATTGTTTTACAAAAATCATTATTGAGATAACTTCAATAAACTCATGTATATGACATGAGTCAATAAATATATATATTCAAAGGGTTTTTCCAACTATACAAATATGTACATTTTGATACAAGTATTTTCGGATAAGGAAAAGTTGCAAACTTATGTTTTGAAAACTACAATTTTCGTGATGAATATGTACCCTACGGTTTTCGAACCCAAGTGACTTTATATGACAAAAATAACCTTATAAATGGATAGATATTTTTGAATAGGTAGAAAACGGTATATAATATGCGAAATTCCGAATTAAAATGAGCAAGTTATGACCATTTTATATTAGAATTTCCATTTATATGAATTTTACTGCGACTAGAGAGTAGAATTAGAAATTCCATGGAATACTCATTTTGGGTATTTTCTTTGTTTGGGAATCGAGGAGGAAGACGTGTACTGCCCTAAAGACTATTACGATTAAGGAAGTATCGTCATGGCCGAGTGAGTCTACTTCGCTTATTTTTATACTTATGTTTATGCTTGTAACATAGTTGCACTAGACTTAAGGAAAGATAAAATTGAAGATGCATGTGTTATTAATTTTGATGAAAGAACTTTAAGTATATCGAGCCATGAATTGCTTATAATGAGTTGTATGATATACTAGCATGTTAAAGTGTTTGAAATTAGGTGATCACTTACAAGAAATTGTAATTGAAATGGCTAGACCTTAAATAAAAATTGAGACATGCACTTCATTCATTAAGTCACGTTACATTTACTATTATACAATTGGTGAGACAAGAGTATGATAATAGTGGTTGACATAATCAGTAGTATTTGTATGTGGTGAGTAGAAGCCGGTAAGATCTATAAAAATGGTTTTTCTAAAGAGATGTTGGCTGTAATTGGTCGGAATACCTAACCCTGAATGAATGGCATAAATTCATTCAATATATGATTCCTGGAAAATCATATGTCTTGTATGCTCATGTTCTTGTTGCATTCCATTTGTTTGTTTAACAAACTTGGTTGTTATTTTGTCTTAAGTATGATTATTGGGTTTATTCTCACTAAGCTCATAAGCTTGCATCCCCATAGATATTTGTATTCATAGGAGCACCTGTTCTTATACCCGAAGTCTCTTTATATTCGCGTAATTTTTCTTTTGGGAGCTTTTGAAGGAAATGTACTTGAAAGATTAGATTAGAATTCCTTTAAGATCTTTTGATGATGTATTTAAGTTATGTGTAAAGACTAGTAATTTTATGAGATCCTTAGAGTTTTAGCGGGGGAATGCCCTTATGATCTATGCAATAGACTTCTATTTATATATGTGATAACATTATTTCTAGTTTCTTGTATGTTCATTATTAATTGCTTGAACCATACTTTCCAAAAGTGTCTTCTATCACCGTGTTGTATACCTTACATGTAATACCGAGACTTTCGCGTAACTAAGATAATATTCCTAAGTCTTGATATTATATGTGGCGGACAGTCACGTGTAAGGTACCTTCGGGCGTGACATCAACAAATGCCTCCAATCGAGGACTTCACAACCGCTTTACTAACCACTAAAAAAGACGCGCAACACACAAGATTACAACAATAAGAAAATAAAATATTTCCTTCACTTTTGCAGTACTCTCTTATAAAATTACAAAGATAAGAACAGAGCACTTTAATTTGATTTTCTCTCTCTTATAAAGATTTGCAAATTAATGAACAAAAGAACATAAATTAAGAGAGAATTCTTGATTTGTTAGTTTGCAATGAAAGCTCTCAAAAGTTGTCTAAATCTCCAAGTCAAAGCAAATTTATAGGCTTCAAAATCTTAAATGTCCGTTGGAGATAACGTCTAACAAACAGCGACAATTAATGCATGTAACAGTTGAATTAATTGCTTATCGGCTCGCCAGTCCAAAGATCTCATATATCATGCCTTAAATTTTGCCTTTTCATGCCTTAGATTTAAGACTCGATTAGCACTGTGTTATGTTTTACTGGACTGGCTTGTCGGTGCTATCCCTGCAAGCTTTAAAAAGCACAACACATGTACACACAACACAGATTCCTACATATAAATTTATTTATCAATCATGTTCAAGTGAAGTGTGTTTACAATACCTTTTCATAATTTTTGTTCTCATCAAAATCATATATAAATTAATTCATTTTAATACTTTTATCACCTCTATTTGAAGTTTCTTACTAATTTCCTTTTCATAAAACATTTTGGAATTTGATGTTGCTTAAGTTTAGTATTATCTCTTTATAAACATCTATTTTATTCAATATTTATTTCTCAATTTCATAATTTGAACTTTTAAATATTTCTTTAACTTTACACAATTGATATTCTATGCATTATAGCACATATAAAATAATAAGAATTAGTTTAGTGATTCAAATCTTCACTTACTTGATTTGTTTTTAATAAGACTTAGATTTAGCAAAGATGACAAACGATTGATGACTTGATTGGACTTGACTAGACTTGTCTCTAGACTTAAGATGACAAATAACGACACAACAATGACTCACGCAACATGATAAACTAAACAAATAAAGGTTGTAGGTTCGCCTTTCTATTCTTATTTGAATATATATGACAATTTGCATATAAAATATATAGTGCTTATATTCTTTTAATCATTAAAGATATTATGTTTTATAACTTGTTATTAACGTGATCACCTTGACAAGATTGTAATCGAGATGTTTCAATTTTGCTTTTTACATGTATATCAAATTTTACCATTTTACATTTATGGGGTATTATAAAAAATTTGTAGAAAATTGTATCTTGAAATTTTTATTGATATCAATTCAAATTCTTATACAACAATTAAATTGCTCGTATTTTAATATTCTTAAATCTCAAAAAAAAAAAAAAAATCGGAAGTAATTTTGTGACTTTTTTAAAAACCTTTTCAAAACTTTTACATTATTTACTTGGCGATTATCGTATTCAAGTTGTATAATTCAGGGTAGTTACAGCAACCACAAGCTTTTAAAGATAGTGAATACCCCAACCATGTTTATAAGTTGAACAATGCTCTTTATAGACTCAAATAAGTTCCTAGAGCTTGATATAAGAGACTTAGTAGCTTCTTAATAAACAAAGGTTTTTATAGAGGAAAAATTGATACAACATTTTTTCTTAAGAATCACGAGTCCAATATATTGATTGTATAAATCTATATAGATGATATTGTGTTTAGCACCACTAGCATGAATCTTGCAAGTGAATTTGTTGAATGCATGAAGGTGTGAGTTTAAAATGAGCATAGTGGGGGAATTTAACTATTTCTTAGGTCTTCAAGCAAAATAAACCAAAAATGGAACCTTTATCAACCAATCTAAATATATTAGGAATTACTAAAGAGGTTTAAAAAGAATTATTGCAAAATTAGACCTACACCAATGAGCATTAGTATAACACTGACAAAGATAAAAGTGGCAAAAGTCTATGTGAAAAGTTGTATAGAGGCATGATAGATAGCTTGTTGCTTAATGGCTTTTAGACTAGACATCATGTTCTTCGTGTGTTTATGTGCACGATTTCAATGTTGTCCAAAAGAATCTCACTTAAGTGTGGTAAAACGCATCTTCAAGTATCTTGTGTACAATTGAAATTAGCTTAGTGTCCAAAGTTTACCTCTTTTATCTTGTTAGATACTCGATGTTGACTTTGTAGGATGCAAAGTTAATCGAAAAAGTATAAGCGACACATGTCATGTCATTGAAATCTCCTTAATATCTTGGTACTCCAAGAAATAAGACTGGTTTCACTCTCAGTCGCTAAGGCTGAGTATATGGTAGCTGGTAGTTGTTGTGCCCAAGTTTCCTGGATGAAACAAACTTTACTTGACTACGAACTAAAGTATGATCATGTTCCAATTCGTTGTAACAGCACTAGTGCTATCAATTTAACAAAATACCTGATACAACACTTAAGGAATAAACATATCGAATTAGTCATCATTTTATTGGAGATTGTTGTCTTAAATAAGGATATCAACTTAGAATTTATAGACACAAATAATCAAATTACTAACATTTACATTCAATCATTGAGTGAGGATCAGTTTTGCACATTACATAGAGAGTTGGGCATGATCATGCAAGATGATTGCTAGCTATTAAGGAACCAAGATTGTGATGTTTAAGCACAATGATTTTATTTAGACCAACCCATCTGAAACTCATCTTTAGGTCAAGAAACTTGCTTGAAGTCTTAGATATCCTCAACAATATCAATTTGCACAACTTTACCTTCTTGTCTCTCCTATGTTTAAGGTCACACCTTGCCCATCTTTGCCATAGCTTGATGAAAACTATCAAATGTGTGCTAAGCTTGTGCATATCTACCATATAGACTTGTTTGACTAGTTTTTCAACACATTAAAGTTAAAATGCTCCTTTTGGATACTTAGAACCCCAACTTCTATAATCTCATTGATAAGAAAGATGTGTATAGGCATGTAAAAGTAAGATTAGGCCTTGGTGATAAAGTTAGGGATAAATTGTGGACATATATCTATAGGCATGAAATTGAGATTGCTCCTACTAATATTTGTAGTCTGATAGATGTATCACTCAAGGGGTGAATTTGATGATTAATTTTCATTAGGATGTGTTCTATTAGCAAAATTTTGATGTGGTTGAAGTTGAGGATGATGCATGGTGTCTTGAGGATGCAATGAAAGCTAAACGCATGCCTTACAATCATCGTATCCTCCACTTGTATTTATGTCACAATTATGTTCCTCGAGTTGGTCTACATAGTAGCGCTACTTTCATTGATTTATAGATCATGTATAGGCTTCCAAATGGAGAATTGATTAGTTTTTGGGATGTTATGGTCCACAACTTTAATAGGGTCACTAATGGTCCAAATATGGGTCTTCTTCAACACAATCAATTAATCACCTTACTACTCTAATGGCAAGGAGTACGCTTTAAGTTTCCTTCTTGTCCAATGTTCTCTAAGCCCTACACCATGAATAATCTCACTAAGGGATATTCAAAGAAAATATGTAATTGTGTCTATCATCATAAGGAATGCCTTTCTCATGTGCCTTGTATTTCCTTACACTTAAACCCTGATGACTTTAGTGATGATGATGGAGATGAGGCTAGTCATAATGGTTCTGACAACGATCATGATGATATGGGTGTTGTTGGTGATGTAGGTATTAGTGGTAATATAGATGTTATTGTTGCTATGGATCTACTTCGAAAGATCTATCTAATTCTATTATAATATCAAAGTTTTGACAACTTTTAGGTCTTGAAAAGGTCCGAACAGATCTGGTCAGTAACTGAATTTTCATTTTTTGAAATTGTTTTGTGAGAAATTATGATAATACTACTATCCAAGCCAAATACGCATGCAACAATAAAATCACTATCATGAATGGTATGTTATGAGCTTCTTATATGCATATTCATGATGAGATTCTATTAAAATATTTTTTAGACTTCTATTTTACAAGATATCATAAGTTCTTAACCTAGTAAGTTTAACTTTTGTATTTTTGACCAACCACACTTTATTTAGAGATTTTCCTTATTAAAACTTACTTATTCTTGCTAAATTATATATATATCATATCTATTCCTTATGGTCTTCATTTTTCAACATAAATTCTCATTTTACACATTGTAAACAATTGTTTATATATTAGTCATTCCTAAATCCGAATTTTTGTAAAAATAGTTTTTGAGTGATTTCTTTGAGAAAAACTTGTTTAATACTTTAAAATTCCAAGCTCCATTATTCCTATCCCTAAGGACTTCATTTTTTTAATAAAACTTCCATTTTGAGTTTGAAAAGTAGGTGTTTACATACCCTCTTTTCCTAGTTACGAATTTCATGCAATTATCTTAAGGTTAATTTTTTCTATCTTGTAAATATTTGTTGTTTAACAAATTCCTCTTAGTAGATTTTCCTTTTACTCACAAAAATCATTTTCTATTGTTATCTATTCCATAAGCTCTTCATTTTTCACCTAAAAATCATGTTTTGGAGTTGCAAAATAGGTTTTCAAAATGTGACTCATTTTCCATCAGAATTTACAAAAGTTTGTATTTATAAAACCAAAGTTGTTCTTGAGCTTTTTGGCTCACATTCATAAATATCCTAACTTCTAGAAGTATTAAAACATTCATTTACATAAGACAAGATATTTATGACCATTTACTCATCCTACTCATAATAAACGCATGAGATCTACAATGTCATGTAAAGGAATAAGTGTTTTAGAGCTAGATCTAAGTGTAATGATCATGTTATATGCATGATATGAGATATACTACTTATGACAATGGTGTAATAGCAAGATTCCTACATGAACTCATCACTACATGAATATATATTATGATCATGAGGAAAACACAAGCTTTAAATACAAGATCCACAACTTGTGATGGCTTGATATTCATATTCTAGAAATTTCATATCTCTAGCATAAAGCTCAAGAGGATTTTTTGTGAATCTACACATGAATGATCTAGTCATTGCATGTTTTTGTGGTAGAAAAGTTTAGATCTATACCTATGTAGGCTTTGGAACAAAAGAAGTTGAAGAAAAATTTGTTGTGTGAGAGAATAGAGGGAGGGGAGTGTCACAACAAAGGGAGAGAAAAGAGGGAGAGAGTTTTGTGAATTTTGTAAAAGTGAAGGTGAAGAAAGAGAGTGAAGGCATAAAAGATTATTTATAGTAAGTTGAATTAAGGTTTGTGCTGATTAAATAAAGAAGGAAAAATAAAACAATTGAGAGAAAATAAGGAGGGGTACGCCGGCCACAAGGAGAAAGAGAGGGAGAGAAAATTGATTTTTGCAAAATTTTCAAATTAAAATGTGTAATAATATGCATTGGAAAAGTAATTGTAAGGAAAGTGATGTAATAAGGTATGATTTAGTTGTAAGGATGTAAGAAAGTGTGAGTAGGGTATGAGCTTGTACTTGTGAATAGTATTGAATAGTAGATAAGACAATTAAGTTACCGGTTAGTAAAGAAAATACGATATAAAGCCTATAACTGTAATTTTTATAAACCGAAAAATTATAATATATATATTTTTGAATTCCATATTAAATTCTGGTCTTAACGAGGATTCTGGAATATTTTTCTAATTTCGAGTCCCGAGGGCCGGTTTTTCGGAATGGATCTTAGTCGGGTTCGAAACCTATAATTTTTCGAAAACTGAACTTTTTAAGTTTCGTTATATTCTTGGGAACTATAATCTATATTAACTTGCTCTCAAAAGATTTATGGTTTTATTCTCGGTAGAGATGAACTTAGGGTTTCTAGGTTTCTTGCTAACCCTAACTATTCCGATTTAGGGTTTCGGTTTCCGATTCGGCTTACAAGTACTACTACACGCCCTCCTAATTATTATCTGGCAGATTAATTCAGATCTATATTTAATATTAAATGCTTTAATAATTCTTAACTATATTATAATATGAATCAATAATAAAACTAACTTAACTAATAACAATTCAGACTCGTTTCACCAATTGGTTAACATGTACTACAATTCTCACTAGTTGTTGAATTATTCCTAACTGTGGGATTCCCAATTACTAGTTCAATATCTCCCTCTAGTCTATTAAACCCTAATTCTGGCCATGTCTACTGGAATCTCTTCCTAATTAACAGCCGACTAAAATTGCATACAATCATGATCCCCATAGTTATTCAATTACATCTAGAAAATTCCACAACCCTATCTCTAGGGATCATAGGCAATCTTTCTCTATAGTTTAGATCTATTCCATGAGTAGATTTCTCAATCGCATCCCATGAAAATCTGATCTATTCCTAAGTCATGGATTACTTAGAATTAAAATAAATCAATACACTATAGAGATTAGGAAATCATACAACATTAAACATTCATTCCATTGGAATACATGCTACCGTATGGCTACACGAATCCTAACAATTAGTCATACATGATAGAATATAAACACAAATTCAGAAAATACATAATTACAATAGAAAATATCAAGAATAAGGAAAAGAAGAAACCCTTTTTGTTAATTACAAACTATGAAGATGATGTGACAAAACATAAACACTTGATTATAGTCATTTCTCTCGAGTTTCTTCTCGAATAGAATAGATTATAACACTTCCATAATGAACGAATACAACAGTAGCTTCCTAAACTATGAATAGATGTGAAGAAAAACTATGAACGGGTGTAAAGAATATGAAAATTTATATCTCTAGGTATGTGTGTGTGTGTGTTTTTTTTTTATGTAGTCTTCTCCTCTTTTATCTCCTCAGTTTTTCATGCCAATTAGTACAAACTTGGATGAATAGTTGTATCTTTTATCCAAACGATGTATCACTTAAATGAAAGGAAATTAAAAAAAAAAAACGTCGTTTGGTAGATAACAAATTCGAGCGACTAAAAGGGAGTGATGTTAAACTATGAGCGTTTCCTCAAGTAAACTAGCCAAATCACAAGCACTAAGAGACCGCGATCCTTGCTGCTTCCCAATTTTCTTCAATCTCACGGGCAAGCATGGGGCTGGATCCTTGCTGTTTCATTTTCTCTTTTCTTCGATCTCACGGGCAACCAATAATAGATTTCGTCTTAACAAATTTTTTCCTCTTTACACGGCGACCAAAGGCTCGTGATCCTTGCTATGGCCAATTTCGCTCCTATCTCTCCTTGATTGTATCCATGTTGCTTTAATTTGCTCCAAAATGTGTTGTTGTGATTGAAAGTTTAATGATTGAAACTATTACTAATTTTAAGTATCATTCTTAAATAAAAACATAATTCGAGTCCTAAATTATACTTAAATAGCCATTAATAATCATAGATAACTCATATCTATCACTCATCATTATACTCAATAATCGAGGACAAGTCCTCCATCACCTACAGCTTCAAACATAGGTTCATCATCCTTATCCTTCTCATTTTCAACAAAAAAATGTCTTCTTCTCTACCTTCCTACATTTAGACTATCGGTGATCAGTTTCACCAGATTTGAAGCACTTTAATCTACTACTACTTAGTCAGCTACTACTAGGCTTATTGAATCACCAATAGTGCTGTTACTAGTAGTTCCACACCCTGCACGATTTACTCCACTACCACGACTACCACTAACTATCACACCACCACCATACGCATCAGTCCCAGACAGCTTCTACTGTTTCTCAACAATCAATGCCTTTAGCGCACTGCTAATGCACTAACAGGGTCAATTTCAATTGTTGCCAGCATGCTATGGCCCTACCATGCAATCTTGTTGCTACCAGTTGCACTCGTTTGTCCTTAGGGACCCCTTTGAACTCCATAATCTTTTCCACTGTAGCCAATCAGTCTAACAATTCCTCTGATTAGAACCTGGCTTTGATACCACTCTAATGTAGCAGGTAAATTAGGGTCTTATCACAAACCATTGATTGGCGCACAATACTGACTTGAGATATTCAAAAGCTATTGATTCTAGAAATGCCTAGGCTAATGGCAGCAAAATTGAAATTCTACGATGAATTCCAAATTCAGGAGAAGAGCAGTGATGACTTTGAAATTTTACTAAAAAAGAAATGATAAGTAGCCGTCCATTTGCCTTGAGGCATACAATAGCTTAAAGCTGCCAAAAATAGAATCGAAACTGTCAAAAAATTAAAAGGTTTTTAAACAAGTACATGAAAAAGTATAGATTAACGCGACAAATGATGTACAAGACCGACACTCCTATAAAAAGTTATAAGAAAAATAAAACCAGCCAAAAATACTAAAAATGGTCATTTAAGGCCTTAAATGAGTTAGTCGTTTCATTCAAAATAGGGTCTTCAGATCACCCAATGACAATAGACCAGTTTCCATCCCACTTTTCTAGGTACCTATTCGCCATTATATCTCATCTTCATCATAGAAGAATCTATTCATGATGCTTTTAATGATTCTTTACCTTATTATGTTCAAATGATGATGCTGGTGATGTTTGTGTTGATTTGAAAAAATTCTCTTGAAAGTAACAATAAAGATGAAAATGAACAAATTAAGGATGTTATGTATGAATATGTTAATAATGATTTTCCTAAAGAATGGAAATATGAAAAATTACATTAAAAGATCTAATAATAGGTAAACCTTCTAATAAATTACGAACGAGATCATCTTTAAGAAACATAAGTAATCTTGTTTTTCTATCCTAAACCGAGCCTAAAAATTTTAAAGAAGCTTTGAAAGATGAGTTTTGGATACAAGCTATGCGAGAAGAATTAAACCAATTCACAAGAAATGATGTTTGGAAATTAGTTCGTTAGACCTGATAAAAGTCAGTTGTTGGAACCAAATGGGTTTATAAAAACAAGCTTGATGAATCAAGGATGATAACAAGAAACAAAGCTAGATTAGTTTGCTAAAGGATATAATAAAAGAAGGCATAGATTTGATGAACTTTGTCTCGGTTGCTAGACTAGAATTTATTAAAATGTTTTTGGCATTTACTGCTTTTAACAATTTTATTCTTTTTCAATTTGACACCAAAAGGGCTTTCTTAACTGGTTTTATAAAAGAAGAACTCTATGTAGAGCAACCGCTAGGTTTTGAAAATAATGATTTTCCAATCATGTGTTCAAGTGAAACAAAGCTTTTATGGTCTCAATCATGCTTCTAGGCTTTGGTATAAAAGACTTAATAGCTTCCTCTTAAACAAAGGATTTTCTCGAAGAAAAATTGACATAACCCTTTTTATTAAAAATCCAAAGTCAAATACATTGATTTTATAAATCTATGTGGATAACATTGTGCTTAGAGTACTAATACGAGTCTTATAAATGAATTTGTTGAATTCATGAAGAATGACTTTGAAATGAGCATGGTGGGAGAACTCAATTATTTTCTAGGTCTTCAAATAAAACAATCTGAAAATGGAATCTTTATAATCAATTTAAATATACCAAAGAACTCTCGAAAATGTTTAAAATGGTTAATTGTAAAACAAGACCTACACCTATGAGCACAAATGTAAAACTTGATAACAATGAAAATTGCAAAAAATATGTGTGAAAAGCTTTATAGAGACATGATAGGTAGTTTGTTATATTTAACAGCTTCTAGACCTAATATCATGTTCTCAGTATGTGTATATGCATGATTTCAATCTTACCCAAAAGAATCATACTTGAGTACAGTAAAATGCATATTCACATATCTTGCAGGCACCATTGAAATTGGCTTATGGTATCCGATGTTTACCTCTTTTAATCTAGTTGGATATTCCGATGCTAATTTTGTTGGGTGCAAGTTGATGGCAAAAGCACAAGCGGCACATACCACTTTCTTGAAATTCCTTAATATCTTAGCACTCAAAGAAGCAAAATTTAATTGCTCTTTCAATTTTCGAAGCTGAGCATATAGTTATTGGTATCTGTTGTGTACAAGCTTTATGGATGAAACAAATTTTGCTTGATTATGGTTTAAAAAAAATGAAAATGTTCCAACTTGCTATGATAACACAAGTGCCATAAATTTAACTAAAAATCCAATCTAACACACAATGACCAAGTATATCGAAATTAGACATCATTTCATTAGAGATCATATTCTAAATAAAGATATCAGCTTGAAATTTATGATATAAATAATTAGATTGCTAATATTTTTACAAAACTTAAGCGAGGATTGTTTTTGCACTTTACGAAGCGAATTGGGCATGATAAAAATGATGAGTACTAAACATCACGAAACCAAGTTGATCTAGAACTTGTTTTTAGGGTAAACAAGCTATTGAATATAATACATGCATTATATATTATTATATTATATATGCTTTTTGGAATAATATGCTTTATGTTAGCTGCATATTTGATATAGATTGGTGAGTTGATCTCCCCTTCACCGACCCACTAGCATGTGCATCTAAGGCTCGACTGAGCTCGATTGCTTAAGTTTCGCTTAAAACAATGCATCGACTCGCTGGTAAGTACTCAAGGGGTCCATTAAGGGCTCAATTTGACCCTTGATCAACTCTGAGCTTTTTATTTCAATGCCCACTGGTATCCCATGCACTGGCCCATTGGTACTCATTTTTGCATGTGTATATATATGTGTGTGTGTTTTGTGTGTGTGTGTGCGCGCGCGCGCTTCTGTCTCCTTTATCATTTCTCTCGTTTCTTTCCTTATTTTATCTCTCTCTATCGTGCTCTCTCTCTATACCCACACCCCTCCCCCCCTTTCCTCAACCAAGAATCCTCTCTATCTCTTTCTATCTCTCTTCATTACCTCTCTCTCTCTCCCTCTAATATGTTCATTATGCCTCTAAGAATAGCTAGTGATGTGCACCACTTACTCTACCATCATTTGATGGGTTTCTATTTCATCCAAAAAACATTCAAATAGGTATGCTATGTTCATAGATCTTCCTATTGATGTAGATAGAAATTACAATGCAGATGTATTGTAGTTCTTTATAATTCCTCAAATGATTGGAGTTGTCTTGAATAATATTATGGAGACCATGTCTTTTCCTACTAAAATAAATGAGGAAGCTATTAGATTATTTAACTACAATTTGATCGATTATCTAGAAGATGATAGAAGTTTTGGCATTGGGATGGAGTCTGGGTCCAATAGGTCAAGTTTTGTGTGCCTTATGTTGTATTCATATCTTATGATACAAGACTTGAGATATCACATTATGATATTTGCCGCCTAATTGAAGTGGATGATATTGGAGTTAGGATGCTATTACATTTAATGGGGCTTAGTATTATGAGTTGTTTATTGTGTTTGACATGGATGCAAATTGGCATGAACTGCGCAATCTATACTCATCTAGATTTGTCTCTTAGGCATTAGACTCTTCATCAATTTTTTATAGACAATTACGAACCATGCAAGGGACAACAAAACCATAGTAACTAGCAATATTGTGGCTGATGGTCCATATTTTAAGAGTAGATCAGATTCACTTCTTTGATATGATGTTTAGGACTTTCAAGAATGTGACCAATAAGCTTGCTTAGGCTATTTTAAGAGGTAGCAGGTTGATTACCCAATTGTTAGAAGCAAAAGGTGTCGAATTTATACTAAGACTTAAGCTGTTCAAGTCCTTACTTTTTCCTTCAATCCAATAGCTTAGGGACTTGGAAGAGCAAGATGGGCGCTGGGGAAAGAAGAAGCCCTTAGAGCCTTTAGTTGGTGGAGGTACTCTATCCTAGCTTAGGTATTGATACCGATTCTTTTGATGATGATATACTCCCAGCTCCACCTACTGGTTCTTCTGCTCCTAGCATCTCTATTTCCTCTCTGTAGTAGCTTCAAGAGCATATGGACACCAAATTTGATGATATAGAGAGGCCTAAATCTCTTATCTTTGATCAGATTTCTAGAGTTTTAGCTCTATATTAGAGGCTTCATGGGTAATTTTTATCATATTTCTCCTCATCACCTCCTCTTACTGATCTTTTGTTCTATTTATGTTTGTGTTATGTATGGACTTTTATGTTTTGGACATTTCTTTGACTTTTTTTTTGCACTAATCTATTTTTGAATATCTTCCATGGTTGCTTATTGTACTTGTGTCTTTCTGCCTATTTCTTATTAAATATTTTTGATGAGGTTAAAGGGGGAGAAATGGTATCTTAACAATGGTGTAATCAAAGGGGTAAAAATTCTAGCATAATTATGGAGGTAAAATGGAGTTAAATGTGCAAATAATGGATGATTAAAATGAAGAAAATTATATTGTATGCTTAGTGGATTGATCTTGAGCTCATTAATTCTAGTATAATTATGGAGTTAAAATGGAGTTAAATGTGAAAAATAATAGATGATTAAAATGAATAAAATTGTATTATTGGTGGATCGATCTTGAGCTCATTAATTTATTGCTGTGATTTCAAAAATACAGAGGAGCTTTTATTAAGAGGGAGTGAAGTATCAAAAAGCTTTTAAATAATTGTTTGCCCTCATCAAAATAGGTGAGATCGTTAAAATAAATTATTTTATATGTGATTTAATGAAGCCAAAAGTTATGAAAAGATTTTATAAACACACTTCACCTTGATAAGATTAAATAATTGTTATGAGAATATATAGATAAATATATGGAAATCTGTGTTCTGTATGTATACTGTGTTTTTATACTTGCAAGCATAGCACCGACGATTCGGCGTAGTGAATCAAAGCACAAAGGCAGTTGAGCCCTAATACCAAAATGTGATAAAGGTGTGAAGAAAAAAATTTAGGGTATGACATATGAGATCCTTGGATTGACAAGCCAGTGGCCAATTAATTCGACTGTTACACGCATTAATTATCACCTCTGCTAGACGTTATCTCTAATAGACATTTAAGATTTTGAAGACTTTAATACTCTTTGCCTTGGAGATTCAGATAACTTTTTGAGAATTATTGAAAGCTTTCATTTGCAAACAAACAAATCAAGTTATCTATCTTAAATTTGTTCTCCTATTCATTATTTGTAAATTTCTAAGTAAGAGAGAGAATATCATTCTAGTACTATGTTCTTATACTTATAATCTATAAATGAGCATCTAAAGAGTGAAGGAAGGAAATATTTTATTTCTTGAAGTATTGTGACTTATGTATTGCTCAACTTGAATGTGTATTTGTTTATGATCATAAAGTGATTGTGAGTCCTTAATTGGAGGTATTGGTGGATGGGAAGAGTGAGGAGTGGGTCAAACTCCACGTAAAATTTGGACTCAAATTTTCTATCCCTATCTCTTTTATATTTCATGTCATAATCTACTATTGTATTATCGTGCTACCAAAGTTAAATTTGATCCATTGCATAAAAAATTAATTTGTGCATTTTAGGTCAACTACTCAATTCACCCCCTCTAAAGTATTCTTTAGTGCATTTTTAAATCTATGCCTATTACATCCAAATTAACTTATATTCATGCCAAAGTTATGGGTTATAATAAGTCATGTTAGGCAATAGAGGAAGAGAACCAATGATCCTATGAGTAGCATATTGCATTCTTATTAAGACTTGCCAATTAGCATCTCCTAGAACCAAATGAACATTAACATGGTTAAATAACACTAATAGAAGATTGAATACACAAAGAAAATTGTAAAGTATTCAAAATTATCACCAACAACTTTGAAGCAGAAAACTATTCAAAAGACTGACCAATTTCAGTTTATAGATTGTGTAAAACTCACCATAGGTTAACCAAAAAACCCATGGTCAAGAAAGGATAATGTAAATTCATTTTCTCCCCTCAAGAGTATGTAAAGCAGTAATATTGATGGAGTATATGTAGTATAGGTTTTGTTGTGAAGTAAGCCTTTTTTTTTTTTTAAGTATTCATATCAACTATTGATAAAAATTCTGTTTATAAATGTATCTATTTAACTGATATTGTGTGGGTTTTTTTTTTCCATTTTCATTTGTTCATTCAACAAAAAGATTAAAATAGTTTCATGGTAGTGAAACCACATCACTATGTAGCATTTGGTTATAGATTTTTTCATGATAATAGATTGGACAAAGGTCATTATACTATATTTAGTTCACAAAATATGGAACTAGATAAAAGTTATAATTCTTCTCCCTTATATTTGGTGGTACATAAATACCGGAACTAGACAAAACTAAATATTTCCAATAACAATTGTTGAGTGATATCTAGTTCTATGTATTTCAAATATTATACAAGAGAGTTATTTATTCGAGTACTTTTTATATTGTGTTATTCGGTTCTCCTTGTTCTTTTTTTAATAATGATTAAGTTTCTTTTTTTTTTTTTTTTTTTTGGTATTTCCAATTATTCTAAGGCATACTAGGAGGGTGTTGATCTGGGTTTTGTGACTTCCTAGCTTTGCGCTATTATTGTAGAAATTATAGTATGTGGTAGCCTTCTTGTTCTATTCTTTTTGCTTTGTTACTGGGATCCCGATTGAAATTTCTCATTGTAATTAAGTTATTGAAGTTATGAAAAAAAGGTTGTTGGGACTTTAATTATGCGAAAAAATATGACAAGTGATATAAATAAATAAATAAATAAATTTACATTTTAGTTGATATTTTAAAGTTTTTACAATTTTTATGTTATCAGGTTTTTTTTTGGTGCATATAATTAATGAAATTGACTACTCATTAGTTATTTGGTTCCTTTGGTTGTGGTTGGTTGCAAATATTTCATGAGACAGGACATGATAAAACCACTAATCCCTTGTTTAGTTTCTCTTATTAGTTGTTAGACTAGACAAAAAACATCCTTAAGGCATAGGATAAGATTTAAAAAAAGTTATCACATATATTCCATGGTACAAAAATCAAATGGACAAAACAAACAACTTCAATTTTGAAAATTCCAATATTATCCCTATTTCTAGTCATTCATTTTTCTTTCTTAAACAATATAATGAATTGGTTAAATAAACATATTACAATATAAGTGCATAATAGTCAAAATATGATGTCTTATCCTTTACTTGTGTATACCAAACATTGAACCATACAAAAATCCTTGTTTAATAACATATATACCAAACATGGTATAAATGAATTGTTTTATCTATTATTCTTTGTGTTGTGCTGTCCAATTCCTCTTATCCTATTTAGTCCTCACAACCAAACACAACCTTATCTTTTTGGTTGTTAGTGTAGGTGATGGCCAATCTAAAACCAATTTGCTTATGCAAATGTTCCAAGCGAATTTTTAATATTGGGTTTGTTTGGATGGTTTATTTTTTATCTTTATTTATATCTATATTTGTATCAAAATGATATGTATAATTATGCCAGATTTGCATCCATACTTGATTTTTTTATGAGAATGATAACTTTTTTTTTTAATTCGTATCTATTTCTTAATAAACAACTTAATAGAAAAAAAGTTTTAAAAAATTATCTGTATCTACTGAACAAAAATCTAGCCAAAAAGACCCATTACTTGAATCAATTTCCGGACCGTCATATTTGTACAATTATTATATCAAGTAGATTTACATTAACTAGAGTGTTATAATCCAAAGTTCATGGTGTAGGTTAAATTACATATGTGACACCTTGGCAGTTGTAGCAAGAGTATGCCTTTTTGATAAATTGTGCTATATTTATATATATTTATATTAAACTAATGATGCAATATGCATTTAAGATCGCAAATAAGTTTCTTTACTTTTGAAGAATGAGTGATATGGTATTTTGGAGCGAAGAGGACAGGGGTGCTTTTATCAATCTTTTGTCTGGTGCAACTGCGAGTAGCTAAACACAGTGTGCACTTTAAAAAGACCACTTTTGAGAGTTTGGTAAATGATTTCAAGAATGGAAAATAAATTCAAATAAGACAACTATGCAATAAGTCGAATTCCTTACACAAGCAATCGCAGAAATGAAATTGTTTAGTTCGCTATGAAAAATCTGGATTGGTTGAAATGACATCACTAACATAGAAAATTTTTTTGTCCGATCCAATTGTGAATCAAATCAAATCAAACTAAAATTTTGGTTTTATTTATTTTTTTAAACGGTTCAGTTCAGTAAAGAGTAAACAGTTTATGTTTTTGTTCGAGACCATGAGTTGAACTATATGGTTTGAACCAAACCATTTATTATAAAAAAAATTCAAACATATTATTTTCTTTTTTTAATTGATTTATTAAAAAATTTAATTATTTCTTTTAAAATTTAATGATGTAGGTTAAATCACATATGTAACACCTTGGCACTTGTAGCAAGAGAATGCCTTTTTGATAGATTGTGCTACATATATATGCTCATATCAAACTAATGATGTCACTATACATTTAAGATTAGTAATAAGTTTAAGTGAGTTGCTATGATGTCTTTACTTCTGAAGAATGACTGATATGGTATTTTGGAGAGAAGAGACAGAGGTGCTTTTACCAATCTTTGTCAGGCAAGTGCGAATTGGTAAGCATAACGTGCACTTAAAAAAAGCCACTTTTAGAGAGATTGGTAAATGATTTCAAGAATTAACTGGAAAATTAATTCAAATAAGACAACTATTCAACGAGAGAAATTCCTTACCCAAGCAATCGTAGAATTGAAAATGGTTAGTGCGCTATGCAAAATCTGTGATTGGTTGGAATAACATCGCTAAAACATATGACACAAGTGACAGATTGATGGGAGGCGGCTAATGAGGTTACTTTTAATAGGGCTAATGATTTATTGATGTTTGTCTCAATATGTGTAAATATATATTCTCATGTAGTTGACGCAGTGTGAAAACGTAAACAATAGAAATCAATTCAACGATTGACTTCTAGGAATCCCAGCTTCCAAGAGTTGTGATTTTACTGAGAGAAATTCTCAAGTTAAGGTTTCAAAAGTGTAACAATAATTTTTAAAAACTAAAATATAGGTTGTTGAGACTATTTATACTATTACATAAAGCCTTAAAAAGAATCAACAATAAATAAATAGGGCAAATAAAAGCTGGTAGCTTAGGATGTCAGGATCGGGCAGTCTTCATTCAACATCGGCCCAAGGTCGATGACTTTCATGGCAAAGGCAGGAATGGCCTTTTAGCAACACTGGCGACATTTAGGCAGCATTCAAGCTATCTTCAAGGTCGGTCCTCTAAGGCCGACAACCTTTGCTCCAACACTGATAGCGCAGATTAGGCAGTGTACATCCTTCTGTTGTTTCCTCCTTTGTTTCTTGGATGCTTCCATCTTACTCAAACATGTATCAACTATATTGTCTAGCTCATTCTTTCCCACCTACAAAGAACTCGACCCTGAGTTCTCATTCAGTTACAAAGGTGAATCATCAGGACGAATGGGAATAAATTAGCCACATTGAAAGTCTTGGAAATATTCATGCTCTCAAGAAGTCCAACCACATAAGCATTGTCGTTGATCTTCCTTACAATTTCATAAGAGCCATACTTCTTTTGTTGTAGCTTGCTATATTTGTCAACTGGGCATTGCTCCTTCCTAAAAAATACCATCACCTAATCCCCTACTTCAAACAGTCTCCTTTCTATGCTGTCTGTAGCTTTCTTATATCTTGCATTCGCCTTCTCAATCTTTTCCCTAACTTCAGCTATGATTACTTGCCAATTTTCAGTCATATTCTTTGTAGCTTGACTAAACTCAGCTCCTTGGGTAACTTGATCAAGTCTAGTGCATGATGTGGTGTCTTAGTATAGACTACAACAAAAGGAGATTTTCCTGTGATTCTATTAATAGAACTATTGTAAGCAAACTCGGCCTGAGCTAAAGCTTAATCCTACTTCCTTGCTTCTCGCCACATATACTGCATATTAGATTACTAAAGTCCTATTTGTCACATCTATTTGCTCATCAGTCTGAGGGTGAGCTGTGGTGATCGACTTCTAGAAGTAGTTAAGAAATTCACATTCCCTATCAGATGTGATAGACTTGAGAACTCCATGTAATCGTACGACTTCCCTGAAAATAGCTTAGCAATAGCATAGGCATCAACAGTCTTCCTATAAGGAATAAAGTGAGCCATCTTGGAGAACTTGTCAACAACAACAAACACAGAGTCGGCACCTCATTGGGTACGAGGCAAACCTAAGACAAAGCCCATGGATAGGTCCTCCCATATATTCTTAAGCACTAACAGTGGTGTATATAACCCATTATTCTAGGACTGCCCCTTAGATGTCTAACATATATAACATCTCTCCACAATCTTACTGACATCCCACCTCAACCAAGGCCAATATTATCATGACTTAAATGTGTTGCTAATCCTCCCCCATGTAGGTCTCTAATCAATTTCTCCCTTAAAGAGGACTCGTGTATATAGAATTTGAAAAACCCTAAAATATAGATGTAATTAAAAAAGGAAAGAAAGGAATTAGCTTGAAAATAGGAAAAAAAATTTAAAACTTTTCAGTAAAGTGTAGAAACTAGTGGGTCAAGTTCAAACCTCTGAGTAGTTGAACTTTTAGTTGAGTAATTAACTTAATTAATTTAATTGAGTTAGTAATTGGATCATTATGTGTTAGAGATCACTCAATTCCATTCTAAACTCCTTGATTATTCAATTTCATATATTTTTCATCAAAACAATTCTAGTTAGTTGATTAAAATCCTAACTAGACTCTTAAATTCAATAATTCCTTCTAAAGTCCTAAATCAAGGTTAATTAGTGTAAAATCACTAATTAACATTCCTAAATCCCAAAAGATGATTTAAAATACCTAAATTATATTCTAAAATGTTTTCTCAAACCCTCACATGCTTAAGAACCCACCTACTCACTCACATGCTTCAAGATTAATCCTAGCCTTTCATCTAATCACTAACCTAATGTCACTATCTATAAAAGCTTCTTTATTTGGCAAAACCCTAACCCTACCACACACAAATCCACAAGCCACACTCCTATGGTCAGTTGCCTCCACAAACCAAAAATGTCATTTTTATTTCATCTTACACACTTGAGAGAAACCTAGGACAAATCTCTAGTCATATACCTTTGATCTTTACCAAAAATGGTTCTTTTATTCATCTAAACACATCCAAACTTCCAGCAACCTTACATAGCTGATCAAAGAGTGAAATCAACATAAAATAACCCCCATTTAGCAAGGAAAAGCCCACGGCACAAAGAGGGAAATCCAAGCTCCAAGTATCTTCATCAAAGTTAAGTTCCATTTTAACTTTTCCTCAAAATCAACTCTATTTAAAACCCTTTGTTGATCTCTAATGATATATTGATTCTTGTAGGTTTAAAATCATAAAAATCAGATTTTGGGGTCAAGCTTTAAGTGGAAGTTTTGTTGAGGGTTTGGAGCTTCATCAAATTTAATTTGAAGTAGTGGTTGTGTATTGAAGTTTAACTTAATTTTAAGAGTATTAGGTAAGTAAACTTTGATTCTTTGATTGATTATGTTTTTATTTGATTTAAGATTTGAAAAACACTTAATGAACCTCTGAACACTTGCTGCACGTGTAAGATATATATGTATATGATGATATATTTTGATGATTTTTGGATAATCATGTTAGATTTAGGTGTTAATGATGTTATAGTGAAGTATATTGCATATAATCATCTTATATATGTTGAATCCTTAATATATATTGATTATCACTTGATGAGCATGTATTTATAATATGAAGAACCTGCTGTACATATTTAGAAATTCATGTTATGGATGTTCCATGTTGATATCTTTCATTGATTCATGTTAAAAATGAAGTTATATGATGATTTGAGCCTAAACTTGATGATTTTAACTTGTGTTATGATAGATTATGATTAATCATGATTATTGACATGTTTAGTATCATGTTTAGGTGTGATATTATGTTAATGGTATTCTGATCACGTTGTGGCCAAGTTATGTGTTTTAAACTTGTATTTGGGCTATGTTCTGAAATTCCTGTTTTCCCCTGTTTAAAATCCGATTTTAAAAATAGTTTTAGCATAGTAAATGAGATTTAAAAACCGTGAAATTTTACAGGATTTTATTTCATTAAAATTAGTATAATTTAGGCTCAAGAATCACTTAAAAAGGTTAAGAATTGATGGAGTTATTAGTTGTGCAATAAAACATACCACCCAGTGGATTCTGTTTTGTTCCTGTTAGTTAGCCCAACTTCAAATTATCATAACTCATCCCATACAGCTTATTATCATGTGAATTAGGTACCAATAGAAATCTCTATGAGTCTAGTTTCTAACCCAACTGGAACCACTCAAAAATTCGTTCGGATGGCCCAGATATGCCCATTTTAGTAAAGTATGCGCAATCTGACTTTCAGGGAAAAATTGGACAGATTTGGTCCTTTGTGAAAAACGAATTCTTAAAAATAGTTATTGGGCTCTAAAAATCATAAAAATTCATGGAAGTATTTTTATTGATTATCTTTCAAAAGAAATTTATTTTACAGAAATCCGATATGATTTGAAGGCCCAAATAGCTAAAATGTGAGGATATACCATACTTTATTATGGGCTGGAACTATAGAGTAGTTTTTGGGCTTACAACCAAACCTAAATATTTTGTATCAATCTGAACCTATTCTAATATGGGCCTATCCATATCATATCAAGGTCCATATCCCTTAAAAATAAATCTAAAAATCAAACCCATAACTTTAGCTTAAACCCCATGGGCTTAAAATATAAAAATGAGGTCCATTACCCACTTTTACTCCAAGTGGACCTTACACCCAATACTTTAAGCACATCATCTAAGATCCAAGAGTATTGACTCTTAATGGGTCCATATACATTTCATGGGCCTATAGCTTGAATTATAACTTAGTTACTTATTGGGCCTAATAGGTTCACTCAAGGCCAATATTCCTAAATAAGACATAATTCTAATCTTTTGGGCTTATCACATATATTTAGGTCCAATAACTTAATTAAACTCCTAATTGGACCTAGTCCAATCATGAAGCCCAATTTAATTCTAAGCTTTATATATATAGATTTCCTTAATGGGCCCAAGCCTACTTCAAGGCCCATTAACCTAATAAAGTGAAAATGATTAATAGTTATTTAATGGGCTTAACTAGTAAACCCTAAGGCCCATTACTTCTAAATAAGATATTCAATTACATATGTCTTAATGGGCTTACTCTATATCTACTCCAAGCCCATTTCACCCCTAAAATTTTGTAAAGTCTTATAAGGTTAAGGCGTTGTTCTAAAAGCTTAATACTTGATATAATTCTTTGTAAATGCTTAATCCTGATTTTGTTAAATCTTTTGTTAACAGATTCTTCTTTCTGTTATCCTTCGGACTTCTTCGAGTTTCCTTCTGTTATACAAGGTACGCAGTAACATGCGTGTTGCTTGTTAGGACAGGCATTAAAATGGTTAAAAACTTAAAGACGGCTTAATGATTAATTGCTTGTGTTTGGTCGGGCTCGGGCCGGAGAGTTCCGACGACCCCATTAGAGTCCAACTCTAATGTGGTAGAGTGTAGGCACTTAGGCCACCCTTGGTGGTACGGTGGCTAGCTGACGGGCCGGTACAGTAGGGGGTAACGATTAACCCCATTGAAGAGAAGTTGCACAGCTGGAAGACTACGGTAATGGGCCCGTACCTTCACTGTGTAGATGGATTGGTTCGGTTAATGTCAGATAACGGCTGGAAAACCCGGACGATGCTAGTTTCTTCCAGGGTCTTCGGACCATATCTTCCAGGGTCTAAGGACCAAGCTTCCAGGATGTGACACCGGCTTGTCATATCACATCCCCCTTGTCGTGTGCGTGTGCACGAAAGGATTTCCCTGCCCCGTGTTGTGAGAGTGTGAGTGCTCCTGTGCTGGCTTAATTAAATACCTCAATTTATTGGTTGTGCTTGGTAGAATAAGTATGCTTGCATTCACGTCGCATGTGCTTGCGTTACTGTGTATTGGGCTTCGCCGCTCATTCTAATCATTTCAGGTACTGATTGTGTTTCTGGTGATGATGGCTATGATTCTGATGAATGACTTCTTGGGGTATGGTACGACTTCGAGGAGTGTGCTGACGAGTTCTACGATTAGATGCGGGCATTGTTTTATGCTTATATGTTCTTTTGGAGAGCCTAGTGAGGACTCTACTGTTTTTGAGATACTTATACAGTTTTTGAGATACTGTTTACTTTTGGGGCGCCTGTGTGCGCAAGATTATTGTTTTTTTTTTCATCACTTCTTATTTCGATACTATGGTTTTATGAGTTATTTACTCTTGTGAGTAATCTTTTTGAAATTGGTATCAAATGTTTTATTTCCGCTGCAGTTAAATATTTGTGAAAACTAATTAAAGAGTTTTCGAAAACTAAAATATGTTAGAAACTCACCGTAGTTTGTAGGAGCCTTTCGTGAATTACATCACTTAGTGATTC
>JAMXBD010004659.1:0-49279 GCA_024138025.1 Combretum micranthum | reverse complement strand
AGATTGTAAGGATATAAGAATAGGCATGGTTGGTTGTACTTGTGAATAGTGTGATTATGAATCAAATAGTAGATTAGACAATTAAATTACTGGTAATAAAGAAAATACGAGTAAAATCGCAATATTAGATATTTTTAGTTATCGAAAAATTATATAACTGATATAATTGAAGATATTATGAAATTACGAGTCTAACAGTACTAATAGTATATTCTTGGTATCCCGAGCCCCGGGACATACTTTGCAAAGGTCGTATCAAATCAGGTTTGAAATGACCAAAAATTTACCAATCTATTTTTAAGCATCCTAATATTATTACGAACCAATCTACACTCTTCACTCATATTTCAACTTCTCAGTTTAAGAACACGGAATTGCCAGATCTAAACTGCTAGGGTTTTCTAAGGATTTGTTGACCTAAGGTTTCTGGTTGACTTCTCGATTTAGGGTTTAAGCTTGAAATTACCCTAAAAATTAGGGGTTTACATGTCTAATTTTAATCTTCCTCAAGCACCGACTCCTCCAATTGCACCGATGGCATCAGTTGCACTGACTGCATTGACTTCACCTGTTGCACTAGCTATGCCAACTGCCTTAGCTGCACTAGTTGTACCATCAGTATCTGTGATAAGGGAATCCTATATCACAAAGGAAGACTTGGACATTTATTTGAAGGAGATTCAAACTAATTCTTCTGCGAGAGTGCTACACTTGAAGCTTCCGTACCACCATAAAATATATTAGGATGACTTGGAGAGATTTGGCTTGGTGAGCTTAGAACAGGGGTCGTTGGCCCGATCCGCCACATCCAACCTTTCTCAAGTAGACCCATGCACACAAGAGATGACTGCTGGCCTTAGCCCATAAGGAGCTCATTCAGGACAAACATGAATTAGTTTAAAGGAGATTCAAACTAATTCTTCTGCGAGAGTGATACACTTGAAGCTTCCGTACCACCATAAAATATATTGGGATGACTTGGGCAGATTTGGCTTGGTGAGCTTAGAACAGGGGTTGTTAGCCCGATTCGCCACATCCAACCTTTCTCAAGTAAGCCCATGCACACAAGAGATGACTACTGGTCTTGGCCCATAATGAGCTTATTCAGGATAAACATGAATTAAGCTTACTCTATCTCATCTGTCAATCACTAAGATGATTTGACAGTCATCATCCATGCCAAGTGCCTACAAATACCTAATCATTTCTCCTCATTTGCAACTTCTAGAAAGAGAAGACATACAACATCTCTAAAGGAGGTTCTATTCAACTATTCAAGAACTGTAATGTTGACATGCGGGGTCCACTCAAGCTTCCTTACCTGTTACTTGTGCATTTGAGACATTGGGTCTGCTTATTCCTCCTCCCTTGTCATTCTCTCCAAGCCATCCCGTTATCAAGTGTCATTTCCTCAGCAGCACTCTGAAGTCATGTGCCAGGCGTGAGATCCACGCGATGTGTGCGTGACCACTGTCTGTAAGGACCCTACATTTACATCTTGGCGACTCCATTGAGGAATTGAGGATTTTGACATCAGTTGCGATGGTACCTCCAAGAAGAAACCAAGTAACACGGACAACAATGTAAATCAAAACATTAACAACCCTAACCCCAACACAATTGATCCAGACATACCAGCATTGGAAGATGTTAACCCTAATGTCAACGTTAATCCTGCTATCGACATACAAGATATCATTGTTGACAATGCACATGTCATATGTGCTACAAGAAAGCAATGCAGAGACGATGTGAACCATTTAAAAGAACACATGGGCTCTAAACTAGTTCTTAAATGTACTCACCTGTCTCATATCAGGGATGGCTGCTAATGCTGATGCACTCTAAAGTGCAGCCTTACCAGGCCCCACCTCAGTTGCACAGCAAAGCGCCCCCTCCTTATCCTAGCCTACTACTACTCCTACCATTCAAGCAAATATGCCTCAAGGGTGAATGTGCAAACCTCATCACCACAGGTTATAGTTAACCAGCAACCAGCCTCTGAAGCAGATAATACAAGATCTCAACTTCGTGGGTCGTCGTCCTCACATATGCACTCTCGTGCTAGCTTGAGTGAGACCGTTCCCTCGCTTAATTTTAACCTTCCTCAAGCATCGACTCTTCCAATTGCACTGATGGCATTAATTGCACCGATTTCATTGACTCCACTTGTTGCACCAGCTATGCCAATTGCCTTAGCTATTGCAGTTGTACCTTTAGTATTTGTGCAAAGGGAATCCTTTACCACAAAGGAAGACTTCGACATCTATTTGAAGGAGATTCAAGCTAAGTCTTCTGTAGGAGTGATAGACTTGAAGCTTCCATACCACCACAAAATTGCTACAAAACCTTACCCAAAGGATTATGTTAGTCCTAAATTCATGTTGTTCAATGGCAAGAAGGGTAGTGCTAAAGAACACTTGCTTAAATTCATCGAAACATTGGAAGTCTATGGGTTTGACGATGAATTGAAGCTAAAAGAATTCTCTAAGTCTCTGACCGAGAAGGAATAAACATGGTATATCAATCTCCCCCTTTAGGTCAGTTGATTCATGGGGGACCATGTGCAAACTGTTATTGGAGAAGTTCTTCTCTACTCAAGAGCGGGTTACCATCACTGATATGGGAAGAACACGATAGAAGTCAAAGAATATCTTGTGGACTACATCGAGCGTTTCAAGGAATGCTCATTGGATATTCAAGACGTATGTGATGAGAAAGAACTATAAAGATCTGCATCTAAGGGATGTTCACTCAATATACCATCCACATTGAGAATCTTAATCTATGTTATTTTGTTGCTTTCGTTGAGAATGAGCAAAGGACCAACAACTTCATATCTAGACAACATGGAGAATGTGGGAGGTTTGGAAAGAGAGCTACAAATGTTAGCTCAGTCTAGGGAGAAGGTTCCAAAGATACTAAGAAGCTAAGGAATGATAGATCAAGGAATGCTCAACCAGTTGTCATGCCCCGAAGAGTACCCTAAACGTGGCAGTCCGCCGTACACAATATTAAAGCCTATAAATGACCCCTTAGTCACGCGAAGGCTTCCATACTATGTACAAACCGTCTAACACATGGAGGAGACACATCGGAGTAATACATTTTATATTGGTACAACTTGAGTAACAATGTAAAGGAAATACAATTCACTATACTTCAAATTACAATTCATCAAAGATTTCGCTACACAAACTATTACAAGACAGTTCACAAAACATAGCTAATATCTTTAAGTATTCTTACTTCTTGTCGGAATCCTGAAGTCATATCCAGCTCCAACCATCTCAGTCCCCACGTAGCCTTCTTGAGTTAGTTTGTTCATTCAAACATCTATTGGGGTATAAGCTACACTAGCTCAGTGAGAATTCTCTTAATTCCGTACCATAACAAGCAAGTTATAAATCATTCATATGCTATGGATGAACAAACACATGAGTAGAGAATTATGCATAGGTATCCGGAACCCATACACAGAACGGATTTATGCTCTCTGTATCAAGGGTTAGGGATGGTATTGAAAGTCTACACGATCGCTGCTAGTCCTCGAAGCCCCCCAGGCTCATAGCACTCGACTTGGCTAGGATTACACAAGGAATGCATCCCTGGTGCGCCTTAGTTCCCTATGAATGAGCTTTGATACTAGGTCTCATTATCCAAACGAGTCCTTGGACCATACTGATCGACCTGCGTAGGAATAGCATGCTACCAAATGCAACTTGTCCGATGCAATGCATGACCAATTTATTTTTGCTTAGGTCAAATTATTTATATATTCTTTAGGGTGACCAACCAATATCATACACATAAACAGAAATAATATGAACAGTGCAGTTATCTAATTGATTCATAGTTTCGATATGCTTTAGTATTCTTTGGCATGCATACATCAAAGTCTCATCATCTATCCCATCCCCATTCATATCGGTTTTTATCTTGTTCCTATAATTCTAATGCAACTAGCTACAAGCACAAACAAGGTAACAAAATAAGAGGAAAACTCACTCGGCTATTGGATTACCGGTCTCTTAGCAAAAGTAATCGGGTGGTATGGAATCATCGATTTCAGGGTCACCTAAAAAGGAAGTAATACCCTAATAAGTATTTCATCACTTAACTAATCCAAACTATTTAACAAAACTAGAAAATTTGTAATTCTCGTCCTACATGGGAATTCCAACTTAAAACGGTCATAACTTGGTCGTTCTAACTCGGAATTTAGCAAATTATATACCGATTTCTATCTACTTCGAAAGATTTATATAATTATAATATCATATTTAAGTTTTGAAAACTTTGAAGCTTGAAAAAGATCTGATCAGATCAGATCAGTAGCGAAAACACTTTTTGAAAATTGATTTTGTGAAAGTTCATGAAATTTCTATTATCCAAAGCAAGCATTCTTGCAATATGAAAAAATTAATATCATAAATGATATGTCATGAGATATATATATATATATATATACATGTTCTTGATGATATTTAATAAAAGAAATTTTTTTAAAAAAATTTCTTTGTAAGACTTTATGAAAAATCAACTTAGAAAGGCTAGTCTTGTCATTTTGACAAACCCCACTTGTTTTTAGAAAAATTCCTTGATAAAATTTATTTATTCTTGTTAAAATTAAGCCTTCATTATGTATATTCCCTAAGGCCTTTTTTTTTTCAATAAAAATTCTCATTTTACACTTTGCAAACATGTTTTTAAAATTGGTTCATCTCAAAATCCGAATTTTGTAAAAATTATTTTTGTGGTGATTCATTTAAATAAAAATCATTTGATACTTAGAAAATTAAGGCTCAACCATACCTAGCCACTAAGGACTTCATTTCTTTAATAAAACTTCTATTTTGAGTTTGGAAAGTAAGTATTTTCATGCCATTACTCCATTATTACGAATTTCTTAAAATGACAACAACTCAAATTTTCCTACTTTATTTCTACTCCTTGTTCTACATGTTTTTCTTAGCAAATCCCATCTTAACTTATGAAGATCATTACTTGATGATATCTATGATCTATACTCTTCATTTTTCATATAAAATACAAGTTTTGAAGTTGATAAAAGGGTTTTTAAGGCATGGTCTTGAAACCATCCGAATTTCACAAGGTTAAAATAAAAATCAAATTTTATATTTTGTAATCTCTTCCTATTTTGAGAATCTCTATTAGTAGATATACCATTTACTTATCAAAAACATCTCCTATTGATACCTATTCCATAAGCCTTTCATTTTTTAAACAAATCCTTTATTTTGGTGTTGAAAAATGGGTTTTCAAAATTGGTCTTGGTTGAGATCCGAATTCACAAAATTTGTTTTTGGACATATCTTTTGATAAAATCCATCTAAACTTATGAAAAATCATCCTTTACATATCGTATCTTAAGAGCCTTTCATATCTTGAATAAAAACTTCATTTTTAAGTAGGAAAATATGTTTTTAAACTATGCATTAGCCTAAATCCGAAAATAGAGTTTTGTTATGAAAAATAATCTTTGAACCATATAAAATGAAGTCTTGATGATATATATACATTAAGCCTTCATTATCTCAAGTAAAAATTTCATTTTGATACTTGGAAAGTTGTTTTTAAAAATGGGTCTTGCCTAGATACGAATTTCACCATTTTTGTTTAAGTTCAAAACCAAGATCTACACTTAATATGAACATAAATGTAAAAGAAATCCATGGTAGTAAACTATAAACTCATAGATCTAAACTTTACTCATCAAGATCATTCATTTATCATATCTATTCCCTAAGCCCTTCATTTTAAATGAAAAATACACATTTTGAAGTTAAAAAATAGCTTTTCTAAATATGGTTCCCTTTTTATCCGAATTTTCAAAAATGATTTTTGTTGAAACTAAAATAGATCTTGAGCTTTCTAATGCTTTCCTACTACCATCAAGCTATTACAAGTTATTTAAGAACATAAAACAAAAGTCTAATGCATGTATGAACTTAAAACAACTAGATCTAGTTTACTATACTAGTTATAAATGCATGAACACTATGAGGGTTATGTGAATGATGAATATATGCACAAATCATTAGCAATAACAACATGACTTGAAAATAAAACAAAATGATAGTAAAATAACTCAAATAAAAAGATCTAAAACATAAACATAATCAAAGCTACATAAAAGCTAGATCTACAAAATATAACTACTTCTAACAAGAAAATAATAAATTACAAGAGAGTACTCATGGATAAGAGGAGTGTTTCATTTTGGCATCATCATCCTTAGCTTTTGAGCTTATGGAAAGTCATTTGATGCATGAAACTCTCACTATACTTTACCTATATCATCTATAGAAGCTTTGGACAAGAGTTTTATCAAAGGATCTTGAAGAAATATGTGTGGGAGCTCATATAAAAAATAGGGGCAGCAAGATTTTCATGGAAAAACAAGAGAAAATGAAGAGAGAAAGAGAGGAAAAATAGAGAGAAAAAGGTAAGGAATGGTAAAGGGTTGAATGTGTAAATGAGAGAGAGAGATAGAATGAGTTAAAGACACATTAAATGAAGTAAAAATAAATAAATAAATGGGCAGCAAGAAGAGTCCTATAGCTGGCGTGAAAATGAGGAGAGAGAGAGAGAAATTTAGTTAGCTTTTGACTTGGAATTGTAATGTAATTAATGGTATGTGTAGCTTCTTGAAGAAGGATTGAAAGTGTAAGCCCCGGAAAATTCTAGTAAATAATTCCAAAATGAACTTCGAAAATAAACCCTAAAAATGACTCAAAATTAAAACCGAACTTTGACTAGTCCTAAATCACGAACGAATCTAGAAATTTCTTAATCTTGAGAAAATGAGATTCCTTGAAAATAAAATAAGAACTCAACGGTCTTCAAATTCAAAACCACTATGTACGAAAAATTCAATACGTAACTCTGACTTATAAAATCGGGTAATATAGAGCCCAAAAACAAATTATTAAAAAGTACATAATGATTAACTTTCGGAAATAAAACTCAATTCAAGAATTCTGAAAACGTTGAGAGATATTAAATACTTACAAAAATAAAATTTAAAATAAATTTCTCAAATTAAATATGTTGTATAAACATAAACATCAGTTTCCAAATTGGCAAAGATCTAAACCAGAAAATCACCTGGGAACCCTAAGTGGAATACGGTAGTTTAAGTCCGACAATCTCGCGTCCTTAACCCTAGAGGCCGAGGTGTAGTTTAAGTGTGTAGAATAGCTCGTAGTAATATAAGGTCGCCTAAAAATATCAGATTGATAAATTTTTGATCTATTTCGAACCCGTTCGGATACAGACTTCGAAAAGCATTTCTCGAGGCTTGAGATATAAAAAATATACCATTAATACCGTTAGATTCATATTTTCATAAGGATTTCTAAAATATTAGTTTTATGATTTTTCAATAACTAGAATTATCTTATTTTGCGATTTTATTCGTATTTCATTACTATCAGTAATTAACTAGTCTTTTGCACTATTCACTTCTATTTCATTACACAATTTTATTATTCTTATAAACCCTTATATTTTTAGATAAATATTTTATATATCATAGGAAATTCCATTTTTCTATAATTTAGTTAGTTTCGGGTTTTTACGGGATCAGTTTCTATTTAAGACCCGTTACTAAAAATAAAATAAATTAATTTAATAATTGAAAAATATTTTTATTTTCATAAAATAATTTTTTTGAATTTTTTGGGTTATAAAAATATGATTTATTGCTCATATTCGTGTATTTTGATCATACCGATAACTTATTTGATAATTCACTAAAATAAATAAATTAATTATCTTATTTTAATTATGAAAAATCTGCTACAAATATTTGGAATATATTTTCTATATTTTTCTTATTTTTATTTTATTTTATTAAGAAAGTACTCTTACAATCCATACCTTCAAGTACACCTTTCACACATCACTTCTTTTTCACTTCAATCTTTTTACACTTCATTATATCACTTCATGGCAGATTTTGACTTCTTTTTGCTGCCTTTTGTCCCTTGAAATGCTCCCAATTTGATTAAATAAACCTATTTCAATCCTTCTTCAAGAAGCTACACTTACATATTAATTACACATTACATTTTCAACTCAAAAACCAACCAAATTCCCTTCCCTCTCTCCTTCACTTTTCACACCAGCTATAGGACATCTTTGGCTGCCCATTTTTTTTTATCTCATTTAATGTGTCTTTAACTCATTCATTCTCTCTCTCTCATTTACACCTTCAAACCTTTACCATTCCTTATCTTTTTCTCTCTATTTTTCCTCTCTTTCTCTCTTCATTTTCTTTTGTTCTTCCATGAAAACCCTGCTGCCCCTATTTCTTATATGAGCTCCCACACATATTTCTTCAAGATCCTTTGACAAAACTCTTGTCCAAAGCTTCCATAGATGATATATGTAAAGTATAGTGAGAGTTTCATGCATCAAATGACTTTCCATAAGCTTAAAATCTAAGGATGATGATACCAAAATGAAACACTCCTCTTATCCATGAGTACTCTCTTGTAATATTATTATTTTCTTGTTAGAAGTAGTTATATTTTGTAGATCTAGCTTTTATGTAGCTTTGATTATGTTTATGTTTAAATCTATGAGTTTATAGCTTACTACTATGGATTTCTTTTATATTTATGTTCATATTAAGTGTAGATCTTGGTTTTGAACTCAAATAAAAATGGTGAAATTCGTATCTAAGCAAGACCCATTTTTAAAAACCACTTTTCAAGTGTCAAAATGGAATTTTTACTTGAGATAATGAAGGCTTGTGTGTATATATCATCAAGACTTCATTTTATATGGTTCAAAGGTGATTTTCAAATATTATTTTTCAAAACAAAATTCTACTTTCGGATTTAGGCCAAGGCCTAGTTTAAAAACATGTTTTCCAACTCAAAAATGAAGTTTTTATTCATGAAATGGAAGGCTCTTAGGATAGGATATGTAAGGGATGGATTTTCATAAGTTTAGGTGGATTTTATCAAAAGATATGTCCAAAAATAAATTTTATAAATTCGGATCTCAGCCAAGACCAATTTTGAAAACCCATTTTTCAACACCAACATGAATGATTTGTTTAAAAAATGAAAGGCTTATGGAATAGGTATCAATAGGAGATGTTTTTAAAAGGTAAATGGTAGATCTACTAATAGAGATTCTCAAAATAGGAAGAGATTACAAAGTATAAAATTTGAGTTTTATTCTAACTTTGTAAAATTCGGATGGTTTCATGACCATACCTTAAAAACCCTTTTATCAACTTCAAAACTTGTGTTTTATATGAAAAATGAAGAGTATAAGTTATAGATATCATCAAGTAAAGATTTTTATAAGTTAAGATGGGATTTACTAAGAAAAACATGTAGAACAAGGAGTACAAATAAAATAGAAAAATTTGAGTTGTTTTCATTTTAAGAAATTCGTAATAATGGAGTAATGGTATGAAAACCCATATTTTTCAAACTCAAAATAGAAGTTTTATTAAAGAAATGAAGTCCTTAGTGGCTAGGTATGATTGAGCCTTAATTTTCTAAGTATTAAATGATTTTTACTTAAAGGAATCACCACAAAAACAATTTATACAAAATTCGGATTTTGGGATGAACCAATTTTAAAAACATGTTTACAAAGTGTATATGAGAGTTTTTATTGAAAAACAAAGGCCTTAGGGAATATACATAATGAATGTTTAATTTTAACAAGAATAAATAGATTTTATCAAGGAATTTTTTTAAAAACAAGTGGGGATTGTCAAGAATACAAAACTAGCCTTTCTAAGTTGATTTTTCATAAAATCTTACAAAGAAAAAGTTTTCTAAAAATTTCTTTTATTCAATATCATCAAGAACATGTATATATATATATATATATATATATCTCATGACATATCATTTATGATAGTAGCTTGTTCATATTGCATGAATACTTGCTTTGGATAGTAGAAACTTTACGAGCTTTCACAAAATCAATTTTCTAAATCTCGGTTTTTGCTACTGTTATGATTTGATCCGATCTTTTGGAAGCTTCAAAGTTTTCAAAACTTAAATATGACATTATAATTAGATAGATCTTTCGAAGTAGATAGAAATTGATATATAATTTGCTAAATTCCTAGTTAAAACGACCAGGTTATGGCCGTTTTAAATTGGAATTTTCGTGTAGGATGAGAATTACGAATTTGATAGTTTGGATTAGTTAAGTGATGAAATACTTATTAGGGTATTTCTTCCTTTTTAGGTGACCCCAAAATCGACGATTCCCTACCACCGATTACTTTTACTAAGAGACCAGTGATTCAATGGCCAAGTGAGTTTTCTTCTTATTTTGTTACTTTATTTGTGCTTGTAGCTAGTTGCATTAGAATTATAGAAACAAGATAAAAGTCGATATAAATGGGAATGGGATAATCGATGAGATTTTGATGTATGTATGCCAAAGAATACTAAAGCATATCGAAACCATGATTCGATTAGATAATTGCACTGTTCATATTTTTCTATTTATGTGTATGATATTGGTTGGTCACTTTGAAGAATGTATGAATGATTTGACCTAAGAAAAAATTAAATTGGTCATGCATCACATCAGACATATTGCATTTGGTAGCGTGCTACTCCTACGCAGGTCGATCGGTATGGTCCGAGGACTCATTTGGATAATGAGACCCGGTATCAGAGCTCATTCATAGGGAACTAAGGCACACCGGGGTTGCATTCCATGTGTGAGCCTAGCCGAGTCGACTGCTATGAGCCAAGGGCTCGGGGACTAGCAACGGTCGTGTAGACTTCAATACCATCCCTAACCCAAGATACGAAGGGCGTAAATCCATTCTGTGTATGGGTACCGGATATCCATACATAATTGTCTACTCATGTGTTTGTTCGTGCATAGCATATGGATGATTTATAACTTGCTTGTTATGGTACGGAATTAAGAGAATTCTCACTAAGCTAGTGTAGCTTATACCCCAATAGATGTTTGAATGAACGGGTTATCTCAAGAATGCTAAATGGGGACCGAGATGGTTAGAGCCGAATATGACTTCGAGATTCCGTGAGGAAATAAGAGTGCTTGAAGACATTAGCTAGGTTTTGTGAATTGTTTTATAATAGTTTGTGTAGTGAAATCTGTGGATGAATTGTAATTGAAGTATAGTGATTTGTATTTGAAGTACAGTGACTTGTATTTCCTTTACATTATTACTCAGGTTGTATCAATATAAAATGTATCACTCCGATGCGTCTCCTCCATGTGTTAGATGCCTTGTACATAGTATGGAAGTCTTTGCGTGACTGAGGCGGTCATTCCTAGGCTTTAATATTGTGTACGGCGGACTGCCACGTTTAGGGTACCCTTCGGGGCGTGACAGAAAGAGGGTTATTTTAATTAATTTTTGGAGTATTTCAAAGAAAAAAAGGTAGCTAAAAGGAGTCAAAATTTCTGCCATGAAGTGATAATGAAGTGTAGAAAGATTGAAGTGAAAAAGAAGTAATGTGTGAAAGGTGTACTTAAAGGTTTGGGTTTATAAGAGTACTTTCTTAATATATAAAGTAAAAATAAGAAAAAATAGAAAATGTAATCTAAATTTTTGTAGCAGATTTTTCATAATTAAAATAAGATGATTAATTAATTTATTTTAGTGAATTATCAAATAAGTTACCGGTATGATCAAAATACGCGAATATGAGCTATAATTAATATTTTTATAAAACGAAAAATTCAAAAAAATTATTTTATGAAAATATTCAAATATTTTTAAATTATTAAATTAATTTATTTTATTTTTAGTATCGGATCTTTAATAGAAACTGATCCTGTAAAAACCCGAAACGAACTAAATTTTGGAAAAACAGAATTTTCTATGATATATAAAATATTTATCTAAAAATATAAGGGTTTACGAGAATAGTAAAATTGTGTAATGACTAGTAGTGAATAGTACAAAAACTAGTTAATCAGCGCTAATAAAGAAATACGAATATAATCGCAAAATTAGATATTTCTAGTTATCGAAAAATTATAAAACTGATATGTTTGAAATCTTTATGAAAATACGAGTCTAATGGTATTAATGGTATATTTTTTATATCTCGAGCCCCGAGACACGCTTTTTGAAGTCTGTATCCAAACGAGTTCGAAATAGGTAAAAAATTTACCAATATGATATTTTTAAGCGACCTTATATTACTACGAGCTACTCTACACACTTAAACTACACCTCGGCTCCTAGGGCTAAGGGCGCGAGATTGCCAGACTTAAACTACTGTATTCCACTTAGGTTTCTCGGGTGATTTTTCGGTTTAGATCTTTGCCAATTTGGAAACTGGGGGTTTATGTTTATACATCACATTTAGTTTGAGAAATTTATTTTAAATTTTATTTTTGAAAGTATTAAATATCTCTTAACGTTTTCGGAATTCTTGAATTGGGTTTTATTTCGAAGGTTTATCGTTATTTACTTTTTTAATAATTTGTTTTTGGATTCTATATTACCTGATTTTATAAGACAAAGTTAAGTATAGAATTTATCATACGTAGTGGTTTTGAATTTGAAGACTATTGAGTTCTTATTTTATTTTTAAGGATTTTCATTTTCTCAAGATTAAGAAATTTCTGGATCCATTTGTGATTTAGCACTAGTTGAAGTTCGGTTTTAATTTGGAGTCATTTTTAAAATTTATTTTCAATGTTTATTTTGGAATTATTTGCTGAAATTTTCCGAGGCTTACACCAGTGCTCTCATTCCCTTGTTCCATAGGAAAGGTTCATATTGTACTTGACCAATGGTTGAGAGATGGAAACATCAAGCTCCCAAGGGTTGAGGGCCTTCCCAATGCAACTGAAAAGAGTGATCCTAGGTTCTATAGATATCACATGGCTGTGGGTCATCCCACTAATGAATGTTGAACACCCAAGAAGATATTTAATGAGCGAGTCAACAATGGAGCACTTATCCTTGAAGGTAATGATGTACGCAACAATCCACTCCCTACACATAATGCTCAACCAGGTAGAGCAAGTGTTGTTAACCATGATCTGAGGACTGAAGAGGAAGAAGTGCCACAGACCGAGGCACGAAAAGGAAAAGAAATGCTGGTAAATGATGATCAAGGTACGGATTCTACAGTGTTTGCTGCCTTATTGAAAACTGCCAACTTCAGGAAGTTCTTTGACTTGTTAGAATTTGATGAAGAGGCAAGGCTTGCGGCAGCAACCGCACTCATCCAAATTCTAAAAGACAATATAGGGAGTGTAGTGTAGCACAACCTGTACAAAGAATGGCACACACACAAGAATGCAATTCTATTTATAGAAGCAAACATGTGTGTGAGGAATCCCAATCATAGCCGCCCATTATATGTTGAAAGCATGCTCAATGGACATCACATCAAGAGGACGTTCATAGACAATGGCGCCTCTATAAACATAATGCCAATGTCTACATTCAAGGCTGTGAATATAGACATGAGGCGGCTCGTGAAGCAACCCATTGCTGTTAATAGTTTCAGTGACTTGACCACAAACTCAATGGGATACGTTAATGTTGATTTCAAGGTTGGACCAATCCAAAGCTTGATGCGATTCCATGTGATTGATGCTCCCATATCCTACCACTTGCTTATTGGAAGAAAGTGGTTGCATGATCATAACCTTATACCCTCAACACTACATCAGTGTATGAAGAGTCATTGGAAAGGGAAAGCTGTAATCAGTCCCACCACAAAGAATCCTTTTGAGTACAATGAGTCATATCTCATTGAAGTTAGCTTTTTCGATGAACATGCTGAAGAAGGAGAGACAGCTATTGTGAAACCCTCTAACATACCACTACCTACTTGGGAGGAGGCTCAAGAGAAACAAAACAAAAAGAGGAGACGTGGCTCCCATGGAGGTAGGCAGAAGCGGAAGTAAGTTATTGAGGTTGAAAGTTTTATTAGACCTGACGGGAAAAAGGTTTTTTACTTATGATAGTCGACGGGATCTAAAGAAGCTTTCATGTCATCTTCAGATCCCATGATGATACAAGAAATAAACCCTTCTCCAGTTGCAAGTCCAGATGAAACCTTAAGCAAAGGAGGTTGAAGAGTCAGACCTAGCAGGATTAGGAGAAGCCACACGACCTATCTTCATTAGCAAAAGCCTTTTGCTAGAGATCAAGGTCAGTTTAGTAGAATTATTAAAGAATTATAGATATGTGTTTGCATGGACATATGACGAAATGACTGGACTATACCCCATGCTAGTGATGCACAGATTGAACTTCACACCCGGGGCGAAGCCTGTGAAGCAAACGCCATGTGTCTTTCATCCAGAGGTTGAACTCCAAATAAAGGAGAAGATTGAAAAGCTACTTCGAGCTAGCTTCATCAAGCCAATTGAACACCCCATATGGCTGGCTAATATAGTGCCAATAAGGAAGAAGATTGGACAGATCCATGTTTGTGTCGACCTCTATGATCTCAACAAGGCATGCCTAAAGGATGATTTCCTACTTCCCATCATAGATATACTAGTAGACGCCATAGCTGGCCACGAGTTGTTCGTTCATGAATGGCTTTAGTGGGTATAATCAAATCAAGATGGCTGCTGGAGACGCTGAATGCACTGCTTTTAGAACACCAATAGGAAACTTTTATTATACTGTCATGCCTTTTGGGCTCAAGAATGCGGGCATCACTTATCAGAGGGTAATGATCGTACTCTTTCATGACATGATGTAGGGTTTCATAGAATATTATGTTGATGACATAGTCATTAAGTCGGGGAAGGCACCTGATCATTTGATTCACCTCCATAAGATATTTGAAAGATGTTACTATACAAGCTATGTATGAACCCACTGAAGTGCATGTTCGGAGTCTCATCCAAAAAATTCCTTAGATTCATTGTTCATAGACAGGGGATTGATGTTGATCCATCTAAGATACAGGCCATGTGGTCCATAACTTCATCAGCCAATCTAAAGGAATTGAAGACGTTCTTGAGGAAAGTTTCTTATATCAGGCGATTCATACCTGTGCTGGTAGAAATTTCATATCTCCTGCAACACCTCATCAAGAAGGGAACTTCATTTTAGTGGGGGTAGCCTCAAGAGGAGGCAATGCAAAAGATTAAGAGAACACTTACTTCCTCCCAGACAATGACCATGTTACTAAAAGGCCTGCTAATGATCTTCTATCTAATATCCACAAATGGATCCATCGACACCTTACTAGCTTAAGAACTTGATGGTATCTAGCATCCAGTATACTACCCGAGTCGCTTGCTTCAAGGAAGCGAGATCAATTACCCAGCATGCGAGAAATACTGTCTTGTGCTGAATAAGCGAGATCAATTACCCAGCATGCGAGAAATACTGTCTTGTGCTGGTATTCACAACGTAAAGCTCTGCCACTACTTTTTGGCACACAAAGTTAACCTTGTCACTAACTCTGATCCCATCAAATATTTGCTATCACGGCCAGCCTTATCAGGAAGGATTGTTAAATGGCTGCTTTTGTTGTCAGAATTTGACATAATTGTCATACCACCTAAGGCTTTTAAGTGCCAAGCCTTAGCTGATCTCTTGGCACATTTTCCCACTATAGATGGAACTCATGCCATGAGTCTAATCCCGACAGAATTTCATGAAGAATTGATGATGGTAGAATCGGATGGAGAATGGCAAGTACAATTTGATGGCTCCTCTAATAGTACTGGGCAGGGAGCTGGGGTAGTTTTGACATCTCCAATAGGTCAGGAGATACCTTTGGCATTTAAGTTAGACTTTGATTGCACTAACAATGATGCTGAGTATGAAACACTCCTCTTTGGACTCATTTCTGCTCAAAATGCCAGAGCATCACACTTATGCATCTGCTGAGACTCAATTTTAATAATAAAGCAAGCAAATGGCGAGTTTACCGTCAAAGAGTCGACACTTGCATCTTACAGAGCTGTAGTGCAAGCTCTTGTTAAGAAATTCAATTTCGTAAGATATGAGCATACCAAACGGTCAAGTAATCGTTATGTATATGCACTGGCAACACTGGCTTCTAAGGTTCCCATGCAGACTAAGGAAGACAGCCCAAATATGCAGGTTATAAAGAAATCCCTATATAACTTTAAACTTAGTGGACGAAGAAGAGGAAGCACAAGACGATTGGCGTATGCCCATCAAAACGCAGCTAGCACAACCCAATGCGGCTTCTATGTCAACTTTGAAGAATTTTACTCACATCAATGATGTCCTTTACTTCAAAGGGCCAGATGGCATCTTAGCATGATGCATCTATGTAAAGCAAGCTCATCTTAAGTTGGATAAATACCATATACTCTGGTGTGGAGAGGAAGGACCACTCCAGTATTGCCGCATTCAGTGTGCAGGGTATTATTGCCCAATCATGTCCAAAGACGCTTCTTAGCTGCAGATGAGTTGCCCGAAATGTTCTGAGCTACTGGATCAGGGTGAATGCAACTTTATGGCAAGTGCTGGTGACTAGCAATGACCATATATTGACTATCTGAAGAGTAACACCCTACCCACAAATAGCACGGATGCATGGTTAATCAAGCACAAGGAAAGAATATGCATCATACATGAAGATGAGCTAAGGGTATCATTAATGGGAAAAGCTCTTAGGTGTATTTCTCCTCTTGAAACAGACACTATACTAGCCAAAACTCACTTTGAAGATGGTGGCGAGCATCAAGGAGGAAGGAAGTCATATTATCATTTATTAGATCTAGAATATTATTGGCCTACCATGGAGACCAACGCCTTCAACTTTGTAAAGAAGTGTGTTGCCTATCAAAAACATGGCCATGCAATCCATGCTCCTACTATCACACTTCACAGCTTAACTACTCCATGGCCATTCTAGACTTGGGCATTTGATTTGATTGGTTCGATCCATCCACCATTGAAGGGGTGTATTTGGATTTTAGCAGGGATAAAGTGCTTTACCAAGTGGGTAAAGGCAATCCCATTAAAGAAAGCTACTGGAACAACGGTAGCGACTTTCATGAAAGAACATATCATCTGTTGCTTTAGAATCCCAAAGTGCATTCTCTCGAATGATGGGATGCCTTTTGTCAACTCACATGTTCGGCAACTGTTGACCTACTATAATATTGATCATTTGAAGTCCATACCCTACTATCCCAAAGGAAATGGACAGGCAGAAGCCACCAACAAGACGCTCTTGAAGGTACTCAGTCGTATGGTGCATGACAATTATAAAGAATGGCATGACAAGCTTACCCTAGTATTATGGGCCTACAGGACATCCAAACGTAGTCCCACATAAGCAACACCATTCTCCCTCGTATATGGGTCGAAGGTAGTGATGCCTATAGAGATCTTGATTCCCTTTGCACAATTAGCTATCAATGCAAATCTAGAAACTGGATACTTTACATATGTTGGACTTAGAAGCATTAGAAGAAAGGTGAGACACTGCCAAGCGCAACCTCGCTAATTATCAGCAACGTCTTTGTAATGGTTGTGCTATGGGTATATTGGAGAGGCTTATATGCATGTAAAAAGGGTTGAGCCAAACCCATGTGGGACAATCCTTCACGCCATGCGTAGCAGTGGTCCCCAAAAGGCTGTGAGCGAGAGAGTCCTCCCGGTAGGAACTCCGGGGTTTACAGATGAGGACGATGCTACTGTGAAGTGGTAACGCTGGGGAAGCCCACATGAAAAACACCCAACCCTTTCTACATGCATATAAGCCTTCCCAATACACCCATAGCACAACCATTACATATAGTCTGTAATGGTTGTGCTATGGGTGTATGGGGGAGGCTTATATGCATGTAAAAAGGGGCGGGTGTAAGTCATGTGGTTCCCCAGCGGTACCACTTCACAGTGGCGGCGTTACAGCACCACACGGGTGCTTCCATCCACTGCTACTTGTGGTGTGAAGGAAGTCCCACATGGGTTTGGCCAGCCCCTTTTTACATGCATATAAGCCTCCCCCATACACCCATAGCACAACCATTACAAAATGTACATTACCCAATTCAATATGATTTATTTTTAATCTTATCTACTAGTAAATCAATTGATTAATAAATATATAATTTTAATAATTAATATTTAATCTATATATAATTTTTTTATAATTAATTTTTTAATAAATAAAAGTACATCACCCAATTAAATAAGATTAATTTTTAATCTTGTCTCCCATTTGCGTTGCTTCATATCACCGAATTCTTAGCAACATCTTCATGTAAATCATTCTACATTTTTATTTAACTTATTTTAATTCTATATTTAGTTTTTATTTGTAATTATTTATTTGAATTTATTTTTGCATGATTTTACCATTTCTTATTACAAGTTCAACAACATTAAAATCAAATATAATATAAGGTATAATATTTTCATCTATATTTACAAAGTTTTTGTATTTTTTTTTTTCAAATTTTAGGTATATTCTGATTTTTATTTTATAACATTTATATCAATATAAATATATTTATAATATCATAATATTTTTATTATTTCAAATGTTTAGAATAACAAACTTACATCTAATATTTTAAGTAAAATATTAATATTAATAAATTCGTAATATTAATTATATAATTTTTAAAAAAATTATTGCAATACGTGTTGAATTTATTGTTTATAAATTCTGGAAAAAATATTAAATATACAACTTTAAGTAAAATATAAATAAATTCGTAATATTAATTATACATTTTTTTTAAATTATTGCAATACGTGTTGTATTTATTATTTATAAATTTTGGAAAAATATATTAATTAAAAAATTTTAAGTAAAATATTAATAGTAATAAATTCGTAATATTAATTATATAATTTTTATAATATTATTGTAATATGCGTTACTTTTACTATAAAATTCTGGAAAAATATATTAATAATAAAATTTTAATTAAAATATTAATATTAATAAATGCAAATTATATTAATTATAAAATTTTTTTATAAATTATTCCATACGTGTTGTTTTTATATTATTTTATGTGTTCGGGAAATTATTTTGAAATATGAGGCGAGTTTCCCCTCCCTCTTGCTATTTGAGGCGAAATTTGCCTCATGCCACGTCGGCTAGTGAGGCGAATTTCACCTCAGTAGCCGACGTGGCATGAGCCCTGCCATGAGGCGAATGTTGCCTCATTATTACTATATGAGGCGAAATTCGTCTCATGCCACGTCAGCTAGTGAGGCGAATCTGACTTGGCACTTCCTGCTACCATGAGGCCAATTTCGCCTCATGTTTTAAAACATGAGGCGAATTTGGCCTCCTTGTCCCTAAGATAGCTGACCTTTAGAGGTGAATTTTTTAGGCGAATTTTTTGCCTCAGTAACACTACTGAGTCGAAATATTAAGCTACTGCAGCGAAAAATTTCGCCTCTTAAACTCATTTTTTTTTTTAGTGTAATACATCAATCCTAATCGCAATCATTTTGATTCATCGAAGAGGTTGCTATATATCTATAAAACAAATGAGACATTAAAAAGGGAATTTATTTAATCAAATTATACCTCTATGTATACATAATAATTACAATGACATTTAGAAGGGGAGAAAAAAAGAAAAAAGTGTTTAAAATCAATATTTATTCCATTACTTAGTCAATAGTCATGAATAATGTAATAAATTAGTTCCTTTAAGTAAAATAAATATATAATAAGGGCAATTGATATAGTATAAAAGTGTGCGATGAATAAACTATTTCTAGCTTAAATATAATAGATATAAAACTATATAGTATAAAAGTGTCAATGAATGAATTGTTTCTAGCTTAAATATAATAGATGATGATTCTTTTCTTTGGTCAAAATTCTTAAATGCAACAATAAGTTTATTTTCTTAAATAAAAAGATCAAATAATAATATTAAAGAGATTAATAAATTACCATATAAAACTATATGATAAAAATGTGCGATGAATGAAAGGGTTCTGGCTTATATTATATAGATTATATAAAAATAATTATATAAATATTGTTTATAAAATACTATATTTAAAACTGTTGCAAAATTATATATTAACATGTGATTTTAGCTTTTATACATATGTCATATGTTCAATATGCAATTTTTTCATTCTATGAATGCCACATATTCAACAAACAATTTTGTCTTTTTAATGAATATTGTGTGTTCAACATATGATTTTGTAACAAAGTAAAATTGTTAAATCTCATGTAATATATATGTTTTTTTTTCTTGTGGGGTTGATTATAAAAAACTAATCCATTTTTTAACATGTTTGCAATTAATTGACTTGTGTTATATTTTGACAAACAGCTTACCTATGTTACACTCTATTATGTCACATCCAAAATAATTGTTATAGGTCACATGAGACTCACGTGCTCCTTTAAAAAAAAAAAAAGGTTCCAAACACATTTCTTCTTCTACTTACCCACCCAAAATCAAAATCCACCCATTGTCATACAAAATCTAAAATCGAGGGCCATGTAAACCCTTAGATTTTACAACGATTCTTAAGTTCAAACCCTAGAACTGGAAATCTTAGTCAACAAAACCTATTCCAAAACCCTAGAGTCTAGATCCCGTAATCCCATGCTCTCAAAGACTAAACGGCGAAATAAGTTAATAATCTATAATAGTTCGGAATAATATAGGAAAGTATAAAAATATCAGATTTACCAATTTCTAGTGTCTCTTGGATTCAAACGGGATCAGCTTTCGAAAACTGTGCCCGGAAACACTAAACGGTAAAAATATTTCATTTATAATGTTAGACTCATAATAATATAAGAAATCAAAAATATCAGTTTCGTAATTTTTCGATAGCTAAAAATTATAGATATCGTAATTATATGCGTATTTTTTTACTACCGGTAACTTATTGTCTTGTTTATTATTCATTATACTTTTTTACTGTTTATTACTATTCACCTATCTCTACTTTTTCTTACTACCTATTCTTACTACTTATACACCTATTTTCTTACTTTTTTCTTTTCCTATACATCTTATATCAAATCATATCTTACACATTAATTATTTTCCTACAAAAATATAAATTTTATCTCTTTTTCTCTCTCCTTCATGGAGAACCGGTGCCACTTCCCTCCCCCTCTCTCTCAATTTATTTTATTTTCAAATAATTTTATTACACTTAATTTCCCTCCAACTTCAACTATAAATACCCCATCTCTCTCTACTTCTTTAACACCTTCATTTCATATAACAAAATTCTCCTAAAATCACTCCACAAACTCTCTTCACAATATTCTTTTCTACGAAAACTCTCTTTCACCAATTTCTCACAAAAATCCTCTTCTATACACAAACTAACTACCACATATCACTAACTACATAACCTATCACCATTATCTTCTTTCCACTACAAAAACACTTTAGGTAAACTCCTATCACTACCTAGTTACCCATGTTATGTAACTTAGCATGACCATGGCGTTATTTCTTAAAACTCGTATGAGTTATAGAAGCAAGAACATGTTCAAGTTTTGTTCTTGCACATGAATTTCAATTTTATTATGTTGTTGTTATTATGATATCATATTGTTATTATGCTTCTAATCTAACTCCATATATATATTGTTAAGTATATGTATATCCATATATTTTTAGAGCCCAAATGCTCACTAATTCCCTAATAAGCTTATTATTATATTTGCTCTTATTATTGTTTTTCTTTTTCTTTTTATTTTTAGGACTCATCTATTCTTAGTCTTAGGTTATCTTGATGAAGCTAAGGCTCCCAATACTTGACTAGGTTACCTTGATGAAGTTAAGATTCTCAATACTTGATATTATTATCTTGCTTACTATTATCTTACTTCTTATCTTATATTTTCATCATCTTCATACTACATCCTCATATACACGCATCTTCATAATGATATTGTCTCAACAATATTTAAAATGAAATTTTTCTTTAATAAAAGAACTTGAAACTAAACTTTTTTTTATTAAGTAACTAGTCACTAAAATAAAGGAGTTGTCATCAACAACTTAGAAAATGGATTTTTATAACATTTTCTCAAGCTTTCTTAAAGTTTTCTCAAATGACAATAAGGATGGTTTTACCAAGGAAATAAAGGAAATAAACACCTTTTTTTCATAATAAGATAACTTAAGGCTTAGTAAAAAATTTGTTCGTATACAATTTTTCATAAAAAGCTTAAGATTAAAGTCTTTTCAATTTCATAATAAAAACCAAGGAGTAAATTAGTTTTCAAAGTTAAAATAATATCAAGGTACTAATTTATAAACCCACTCTAAAAAAAAATAATAATGATTTTTCAAGTTCTAAAAGAGGGACATATTTTCAAAGAAATAACAAAGAGTATAAATAAGATAAGTTCTAAAACAATAGATTTTATCAACAACTTAAAAAGATGATTCCTTTTCAAAAAAAAAATTGGTAAAGAAAATTAAAAGACCAAGTTTTAAAAATAAAATTTATCTTTTTTAGAAAGTTAATAAATAAAAACATAAGAGGAAAGAGACTTATTTATCAAAACTATTTTAAGGAAAAATCTATAACTCAAAAGAGGCTATCAACAACCTAATAACAATTTTTGGAAAAATTCATTTCTTATCATTAGAAGTAAAATTTTGTAAAAATTCAAAGTTAAGGAAAATTAACTTGTTTTAGAGAAGAAATTGAAAAACAAAATAAGGATATACTCATTCATAATAACCCAAGAGATTATAAAGTTTTTTCAAAATGATTTGGGAAAGGAATTGTTAAAATTCAAGTTTTCAATACCTTAAGATAAATTTTTTTATGAAAAATAATCAGTGAGACAACACCATTAGAATCTTGCATATAATATGAGTCTATATAAATACTCAAAGGATTTTTCAACTATATACATATCTATATTTTTGTTAAAGGATTTTTGAACAAAGATGACTTTGGAAAATTGTTTTTCAAAGGCTGGGATTTTCGTTTTGATTTTGTACCATAACTTTTAGGAAGCCAAATGACCTTTTTTTTTTTTGTAGAAAATAACCTTAGAAATGAATACAACTTTTCAAGTAGGTAGAAATCGGTATATAATATGAGAAATTCCGAGTTAAAATGAGTAAGTTATGGCTATTTTAAGTTGGAATTTCCTTCTATACGAATTTTGACGAACTTAGTAAAATAGAATAATAAGTTTAAGTAGAACTTCCAAGAGATACTTATTTTGGGTATTTCTCTTGTTTAGGTGACGTGGAGACCAAGTTCCTATGTCTCGAGGATTTCCTTGACTAGAAGTATCCACACAAATGGCTGAGTGAGTTTATTTCTTACGTTATGTACTTATGATTTTGCTTGTAAATTTAGTGGCATTATTTTTAGGAAAAGATAAAATGGAAAGATACGTGTGCTTCACATACTTAGTTGAAATTACAATTAAGAATATCGAGATGGAAATTGTAAACCCCCAAATTTTTGGAATCGGTTTAGCTTAAAACCCTAAACCAGAAGTCAACCGGACTTCCAAAGTCAACAGAACCCTAGTTTACTGTAACCACTTAAGTCCGGCATTGCCGTTTTCTTTGGCCCTAGAAAATGAAGTTGGAATAATTAGCTAGAATAGTTCGTAATAACTATAGGTTATATAAAAATATCAGTTTTGTGAATTTCGGGTGTCCTTTGAACCCGATTGAACACAATTCTTGAAAAATGTGTCTCGAGACCTGAAATAGTAAAAATATGCTGAATATACCGCTAGACTCATAAGAATATAAGATTTCCAAAAATATCAGTTTCGTAATTTTTTGGTAAGTAAAAATAACAGATATAGCTATTATACGCATATTTTTTTACTACCGGTATTTTATTAGTCATATCTATTTTACATTACACTATGCATTACTATTCTACACTATTCTTTTCTCTCTACTTTTTCTTACACCTACTCTTACAAACACCATAACCTATAACCTTTACTTTTTACCTTTTCCATAACTTTATTTCACATCTACCTTACATATTACATCTTTTATTTAACAAAAAGTCAAAAATAAAATAAAATCACCCCCCTCTCAAACCCCCTTGGCCGGCCCCATGTCCCCCATTCTTCCTTAATTTGTTTCAATTTTTATTTATTTTAATCACACAAAAAATCACTCCATATTTTCCTATAAATACCCCCTCCTCTTTCACTTCTTTCACACCACTACTACCCACAAGTTTCTTACTAAAACTCTCTCAAATTCTCTTCTCAAAACTCTCTCCAACTATCATCCCAAAACTCTCTCAAAATAATTCCAAAACAACTTCCACCAACAACTAAAACCCATAACCACATACTACTACCACCAAAATCTTCTTTAGGTAACTATCTTATATTATTTTCTTCTTCTTCATGTCATGTAACTTTACATGATTATAGTGTGAGTTTCCAAAGACTACAAGTTATGAAAGCTACATTATGTTCATGTATTGTTCTTGTTCATGAAAAATCTATTTATGTTCATGTTATTATTTGTGTTCATATTATTGTTATTATAACTAAGTATTATTATCTAAATATATGTACATATTCTTTAGAGCATATAAGCTCACTTGCAATTTATTTACTTTATGCAATGCAATTTATTTATTATTCCATTGCAATTTATTTACTTATTCCTTGTTATTTTAAGACTAGTCTCTAGTCTTAGACTTGTCCTCATCAAGTCAAAACAAGTTTTTCTTTCTTTCATTTTATTTTTATTTTGGGAGTAGTCTACTTCTTAGTCGTAGGAGCCTTGAAAAAGCTAAGACTCCGATACTTGACTTTATTATTTATGTTATTTTTGTTTACTATTATTCTCATAAATCATGTTCATTTAGATTGTTGTCCAAAAATTTCAATTTCTAAAAATAATTAAAAAAAAAAGAAGATTTTGTCACTTAGAAATAGGTTTATGTAAAGTATAAAATCTATGAGTTAACAAAAAAATAAACTCATTGTAAACCCCTAAATTTTCGGAATCGGTTTAGCATAAAACCCTAAACCGGAAGTCAAACGGAACCCTAAAAGTCAACAAAACCCTAGTTTACCGTATCCATCTAAATCCGGCATTGCCGTTTTCTTTGGCCCTAGAAAACGAAGTTGGATTTATTAGCTAAAATAGTTCGTAATAACCATAGGTTTTATAAAAATTTCAGTTTCGCGAAATTCGGATGTCCTTCGAACCCGATCGAACACAGTTCTCGAAAAACGTGTCCGGAAGCCCGGAATAGTAAAAATATTCCGAATACACCGTTAGACTCGTAAAAATATAAGTTTTCCAAAAATATCAGTTTCGTAATTTTTCGGTAAGTAAAAATAACAGATATAGCTATTATACGCGTATTTCTTACTACCGGTACTTTAATTGTCATATCTACTTTACATTACACTATTCATTACTATTCTACACTATTCTTTTATCTCTACTTTTTCTTACACCTACTCTTACACTCTACATAACCTATAATCTTAACTTTTTATTTCCCATAACTTTATATCACATCTACTTACATATTACATCTTTTATCTTTCCAAAAAGTCAAAAAAAAAAAACAAATCCCCCTCTACATGAAGTGGCCGGCGCCCCCCCCTCTCTCTAATGCCCTCAATTTGTTTTAATTTCGCTTTATTTTAATCACACAAAAATCACTCCTCAATTTCCTATAAATACCCCCCTCCTCTTTCACTTCTTTCACACCACTTCTACACTAAAATTACTCTCTCAAAATCTCTCAAGAATTCTCTCCAAGAAGTTCTTACAAGAAAAGCTCTCTTTAGTCTTTCTTTAAGTAAGCTTTCTTCATGTTCATCTACTTAGTATGAGCTTAGTGTGTGTTTTCTAAAACCATGAAGGTTAAGAAAGCAACAATAGGTTCATACTTTGTTTTTGTTCATAATCATAATTCCTTTATGTTCATGTTTCCTTTTATTCATTTATGTTTCTCTTATGTTCATTTATGTTCTTTTATGTTCATAACTATCTACTATATCTATATAGCTATATATACTATTTAGAGCATATAAGCTCATGTCTTGCAATTTATTTACCTTTCATGCAATTTATTTACTTCAATGCATTTTATTTATTCCAAGTTGTTTTTAAGACTAGTCTCTAGTCTTAGACTTGTCCTCATCAAGTCAAAACAAGTTTTTTTCCTTTCATTTTATTTCTTATGGGACTAGTCTATTTCTTAGTCCCGGGAGCCTTGAAAAAGCTAAGACTCCAATACTTGACTTTATTATTATGCTTTATGTTATTTTGGTTATTATTATTCTCATAATCATGTTCATTTAGATTGTTGTCCATAATTTTATTTAAACAAAAAGAAGAATTTTGTCACTTAGAAATAAGTTTATGTAAAGTATAAAATCTATAAAGCAACACAAATAAACTCATTCCTTTTCAAAAAGAACTCACTATAATTTTATAAACTATTTTTACTTTGAAAAGCCACACAGATCTTTATCCCACCTTATTTTTCAAAAGAAAATATTTTTGTTGACAAAAATGGTTCTTTTCATAAGAAAGAAAATAAGATGGATGACTAAGGAAATTTTTAAGTAAAGACCTTTGCAAACAAATAGGCAAAGAAATTTATGGTTTGAAAATAATAAAGTTATTTCTTTTCAAGTTACAAGAAGAAGTTAATAAGATTATAGAAATTAGTTTTTCTACAAAAAGTCCTTAATTGTTTCACATTGTTTTTATGAAGAAAACAAATTTTCATGCATGGATGATTATTTTTGAAAAATATGAGACATGAGAAAAAGAATGAGAAATATCAAGTAAGATTTTTGCAAAACAAGTAAACAAAGGAATTTACACAAGAAAAATGAAGAATAGCATATTTCCTAGAAAACTTCAATATAGTATTAATGTAACTTAGAAAGTAGAAAATTTTATTTTCAAAGGTCACTAGAAAAGAATAAATAAAACCAACATAAACGTTTTTAGAAAATAAAGAAAACAAGGTATTCATTTCAAAGAAATTACAAAAACAATTTCCGAAAAGCTTCAACCCGACATTTTTTACCTAAGAAAAATAATTGGACAACAAGACACTTGAGCATGCTTAAATATGAGTTATATAGTTATAAAAAGAGAATTTTTCAACTATATAGATAACTAAGTATTTATCAAACAAATTTTGATTTCTTGAACCAAAGTTGTTTTTACTTGGAAATCCGTGTGAATTTTGTCGCCACTTTTTCGGCCTATATGGCTTTGTTTGTTGAAAAATTTTAGAAATGGGTAGATCTTTTCGAGTAGATAGAAATCGGTATATTATATGCGCATTCCGAGTTAAAATGACCAAGTTATGGCCATTTTAAGTTGGAACATTCTTCTATACGAACTTTAACGTTCTTTGACATTGTTTTGTCAAAATTCAAGAAAATCATCAAGAAAAACTCATTGTGGGTATTTTCTTTGGTTAGGTACCCCGAGGAAGGATTCCTTTACCCAAGAACTATTACGATTAAGTGGAGTGTGTGAACGACTCATCCGCTTAGAGGAATAGACGACAATGGCATCGTGAGTTTATTTCCATTAAATGCTATACTTGTTGTGCTTGTAAATAGTTGCACTAGAGTTAGGAAAAGATAAACCGATATGCATGTAAAATAATTCCTTGAAAGAATCCTAAGAATATCGGCCAGAATTGTTCTAAGTGATTGTTTTAGTTTAATATTGATTTGTGTGAAATTCCTTGATCGCCATAAAGTTGAAAATAATTATGTTATGACTTTATAAATTAATGAACTCATGCATACCACGAAGTGAGTCACATTGCATGGTTGGTTATTATCCTTGGGTGAGAAGGATAGTAAGCTCATGTCGAAAGCAACACTTGGCGGAGATCCGAAAGCGATTGCTTGGCGGCTTAATGGAATATGCTTGGCGGTTGATCCGAAAGCAAGGTCAAATCAAGTAGATTCGGAATACTTGGCGATGAGTGCTCGCAAGTTTAAAACTTTTTAATGAATGCTTGGCGATGAGTGCTCGCAAGCTTAAATTTTCTGTTATTAAAACTACTTGTTTTGAGGATAAGTATCACCAAACCCCGAATGGAGGGCGTAAATCCATTCAACATATAGTTCCCGGAAAGCTATATGCTTGTTTGCCCACGTGCTTGTGCATTACATTTGTTTGATTAATCAACTTGTTTGAATCTTGTTACAAGAAGTTATTTATGGAAATAGTTCTCACTAAGCCTTTAGCTTACACCCCAATAGATATCTTTTGCAGTTCCCCTACTTATGGTTAAGGCCACGTGGACCATGCGGGCAGGTAATCCCTTTTGAACATTAGAAATCTGGATAAAGTATAGCTTAGTATTAGCATGTTAATAGTATATAATAGATTAGTAATTTAGGGAGTTGTCCCTAAGTTTGTAAAGTTTTTGCCATGACAAATAATTATTGTGATTCTTCTTTTCTTAATATGTTTTTATATCTCCTTAAGCTTCATTATTCCATATATGGTCCTCTAAAATTGTGAAAGTAAGCCTTACACTTAATATAAAAGCTTTTGGAAATGACTAAGGTTGTCATACTTAAGCTTTAATATTGAGTGTGGCGACTGTCACGTTTAGGGTACCCATTGGGGCATGACACTCATCCCCTTTCAAGTTACAAAAAGAACTCACTATAATTTTAGAAACTACTTTTAATTTGAAAAGCTACTTAAAACCTTTATTATTCCACTTTGTTTTTCAAAAGAAAATAATTGTCAATACAATAATGATTTTATGAAAAAGATAAATAAGATGAAATACTAAGGAATTTTCAAATAAAGACCTTTACAAACAAATAGGCAAAGAGAATTATATAGGAAAAATATATAGGAAAAGTGGTACTAATATAAGAGAACTTAGAAAATAGAAAATTGTATTTTCAAAAAGTTACTTGGGAAACATAATAAAACCAACATGAAGTATTTTTAGAAGAACAAAAGGAAACAAGATATTCGTTTCAAGAAATTTACAAAATCAATTTTTGTAAACTATATTTTTCTAACAACTTCAAACCAACATTTTTTTTTTACTTAAGAAATATAATTGAACAACAAAACACTTAAGCATGCTTAAATATGAGTTGTATAGTTATAAAAGATAAATTTTCAATTATATAGATAACTAAGTATTTATCAAGCAAGTTTTGAATGAATGAACCAATGTTGTTTTTGAATTAGAAAATTTGTGGTGGATTTCGTCACCACTGTTTCAGGGCCTAAATGGTTTAGTTTGACAAAAATAGTTTTAGAAATGGATAGATCTTTTCGAGTAGGTAGAAATCGGTATTTATATGTGCAATTCCGAGTTAAAATGACCAAGTTATGGCCATTTTAAATTGGAACTTTCTTTTATACGAACATTAACGTTCTTTTGACATTGTTTTGTCAAAATTCAAGAAAATCATCAAGGAATGCTCATTGTGAGTATATTCTTGGCTAGGTGACCCCGATGAAGGATTCCTTTACCCTGGAGATTATTTCGATTAAGTGGAGTAGTGAACGACTCATCCACATAAAGGAATAGTCGACATGGCATCGTGAGTTTATTTCTGTTAAATGCTATACTTGTTGTGCTTGTAATTTAGTGCATTAGAGTTAGGAAAAAGAAAATGGATATGTATGTTAATTAATTCTTTGAATGAATCCTAAGAATATCGAAGCCGGAATTGATTTAAAATGCTTGTTTTAGTATAACACTTGCTTTGTATGAAATGCCTTGATCACCTTAAACTTGATTATAATAATGTTATGACATTATAAATAAATGGATTCATGCATACCACGAAGTGAGTCACATTGCATTTTGGGTTATTATCCTTGGGTGAGAAGGATAGTAAGCTCATGTCGAAAGGAACACTTGGTGGAAGATCCGAAAGCGATTGCTTGGCGGCTTAAGGGAAATGCTTGGCAGAAAATCCGAAAGCAAGGTCAACTCAAGTAGATTCGGAATGCTTGGCAATGAGTGCTCGCGAGCATAAAACTTTTTGACTAAAACTACTTGATTTGAGGTTATGTATCACCAAACCCCGAATGGAGGGCGCAAATCCATTTAACATATAGTTCCCGGAAAACTATATGCTTTGAATGCCCACGTGTATGTTGCATCCCATTTGTTTGCTTAATTAACTTGTTTGAAACTTTGTTACAAGAACTTATTTATGGAAATAATTCTCACTAAGCCTGTTAGCTTATACCCCCATAGATATCTTTTACAGTTTTCCTATTTATGGTTAAAGCCATGAGGACCCTGTGGGCAGGTAATTTCTTTTGAATAAAGGAAATTCTAGATGAAGTTTAGTATTAGAAATAATGTACAAATATCTTGTAATAGAATAGTAATCATGGGAAATGCCCCTAAGTTTGTAAAACCATTGATATGAGTAAATGATTATTATGAATCATCTTTTCTTAATATGTTATTATATCTTCTTAAGCTTTATAATTCCATGTACGATCCTCTAAAATTGTGAGAGCATGCCTTACACTTAATATCAAAGCTTTTGGGAGTGGCTAAGGTTGTCATACTTAAGTTTTAATATTGAGTGTGGCGGACTGTTACGTTTATGGTACCCTTGGGGCGTGACAGTTTAAGTTGGTATCAGAGCATGGTTAAGAACCTAAATCATAAGTATAGAATTGGACTTAAGGAGAATTGAATAGAAATAAGAAAGATTAGATGAAATAGAATGGGTAGAATAAGTTTTCTAATCTCTCTCTTTTACATAGATCACCATAGATGAGGCCCGTCTTCAAGCCAAGAACTTCCGAAAAGGACCTTTCGAAAAACCAGAAAATTACTGATCGAGACTTAGAGTTTTATGCGAGGAGTTTGCCCTAATAGGACAACCTAAGACTGTTCGGGAAATGTTCCTAATCTGGAAGAGAGGAATGATGCAAACGAATGGAAGGGAGTGTTATAGACTATTCACAACTGCCCTATAGGTAAGCAAATGACTGAGTTGGAGATAATATACGCTGTGGAACGAATCATTACCATCGTAGACCACCGACCAATGCTGAAGGAAGCAACTTTCGTCCTTAGAGAAGATGGAGGTCGAACTTCACCACATTTTCGAACTTGGACCAATCGGATCAATGTTTGTTTACACCCATGATAACCTGATGGATCATCTCGAATGGATGAAGGCTGACATCAAGATATCTTCCACTGGCATGGAGTATATCAGGGAATGCTACGACCCCCAACTCAAGTTATCCACTGAGCCGCCTTCTTTCACAGGAATCCAACTAAAGAGGAACGAGGCCTACGTCTGCGAGAGGATGATCAGTGATAAGAGATGAACAATGCAAGAGTGAGTGATAGTTCGATGATGAACCGATGAGGACCAGGAGGAAAGTCAAGAAGAAAGACCGACGCAAGAAGTAAGGGATCAAGCCACTATGGGAATCGAGGAACCTTGGACTAGTGATGAGTTAAGAATTATCCGCTATCTAGAAGGACGACAGACTCGAGGAGGACAAGGAATAGACTCCACGATGGATATGGAAGATGCACCAACCAACGAAAACGACAGTATGGAGACTGAAGGAACAATCACTTGGAAGACCATTGATGAGATAGCACCAGTGATGACGGGGGAAGAACTGATTGACTATCACGAAAGAGTAAGGGAGAGAGAATGGAAGAGAAGGAAATACTTCGATCAAATCATGAGGAGTTTGAATCCAGGATCATCTAGCAGCAATCCAGGAGATGCACCCGAAGAATGAAGAAAGGAGGGAAGGAAGAAAATGGAGCCTATCCCTAGAAGTCCAGCTTGAATTTTTGCAATCATAGACTAGATTCACAATCTTAGTCTATCTTTTAATTTTCGGAACAATGTTTGTTATTTTCTATGTAATTTCCTTTTTGTGATTTTTTTATTTCTAATTTCATGTATGAATTTTATTTCTATGATGATGCTTTACGTTTGATTTCAGAAATTGTCTTGATTAAATTTTATTAGCTTTTATGCATATTAAAGTTTCCATTATATGCACCAATTTTCGACGAAAATTCAATTAAACCTCTAAAACCTAATCTAGGAAAGTTTTAAAAGCCGAAATATAGATGAAGAGAGGAACAAAGCGCCTCTAACCAGCCGGATGTGGAAGAACAACCTACTGTTCAAGGAGCCGCCGCACCTCAGATGGACTTACACGCCACGTTAGGACATCTGACCCAAGTGTTAGAAGCAATTAGGCAAAACATGCCAGCACAAGCACCATACCTGAGGCTACACCAGTAACAACACCAGCATCCATACCAACCCCACCACCACAACAAGCATCAACAAAGGCATCTGTGCATAGAACATGCATAGCCAAAGTGCACCACTGCCTCCACCCCCACCACCAAGGCCATATAAAAGCATGTTACCCGACTTCATCAAAAGAACCGCTATTTTGAAGGGGCTTATGATAAGCCGGAGGAGGCCGAAGATTGGCTGGCTCAAATTGAGATGTCTTTTGATGCATATGAAGTTCTGCCCACCTGCAAATCAAGTATGGAACATTCATGCTTCGTCTGAACGCTAGGATATGGTGGGAATCAAAGAAAAGGGAATTGGTAGCTCCAATCTCTTGGGAAATGTTTAGACATGAATTCTTGGAGAATTACTTCTCAGGAAGTTTACGAGCAAGATATAGTGCAGACTTCTTGCAGATTGCTTAAAAGGGAAGAACTATTGAGCAATACGAAACTGAGTTCAGTAGATTGCTGCAATATTCCCCGATTCGTATAAGTACAACGAAGAGTTAAAAAGACAAGTCTTTATAGGAGGATTGGATGAGACCTGAGAATGAGATTAGAAGAATTTGACATAAGAAATTTTCGAGAATTGGTGAAAGAGCTCGGATCGTAGAAGGAGCGAGGAAAAGGAGAGAAAGAAAAGAAGAGGAAGGAACCCTAATAGTCAAGAAGAAGTTTTATGTAGAATCCAGTTTCATGCCTCCACCAAAGAAATTCAGGATCTCCAATAACGACAGTGGAAGGTTCACACTAAGAGACGTTCGGTGTTGGAAGTGCAATGGAGCACACTACCCTAAGAAGTGCCCTCAGTTATTTGGAAAGTGTTTCTTCTGTGGAAATGCAGACCATAAATATCAAAATGCCCAAACAAAGGAGTTAATACTTGTCATGTCTGCAAACAAAAGGGCATTTTGCCAACAACTGTCCACAAGGGGGGAATATTCTGACAAGATCATCAGAAGGAGTTGTCCCTATAAGGATTGGGAAAGAAAATGGAAGTGGAAGTGAAAGCAACAGGATCTATGCTTCGAAATTCGAATCTACAACTTGGAGGGACAATGGATAAGTGAAGAGTAAACAAAGATGATGGAAACTTGGCTGCCTTGGAGTGCATTAGAGGCTATAACAGACGTGGGAACCGGTAAGCCTCCAACCCTCTTTGTTGTGTTGTTCTTTATTTCAAGCAACGCGAAAGTTTAAAGTTTTTCTTTATATGGATGAATAAGAGAATAGGAGTAATAATCCCCTATCGAGTACATAAGAGGCTTTCAGTTAGTAAATCGGATGTTTTGCTCTCTTGGAATTCAAAGCGACACATTCTTTTGATATATCTAGCCTAGACTACCGATAACAAACAATCAATCTCTAGTTTTAAGATTTAAAATTCCCACATGAAAGGATGATGAAACCCAAGAAAGTGTTGGTCGATCATTCAATAATGACGTAAGGACATGCAGTCATTTGCGACTCTAAGGAATAATGGAGTTAAGTAATCCTTGGATAAGATGTATACCTCCGAGTAGGACCCAATGAAAAGTCACAAGGAGAACATAGGACTCATAAACCAATAAGACGGAAAGATAATATTAAAAGGACTTGCTAGTTAAGGAGAATGAATGACTATCTCAATAATACAAAAGGAATGAAAAGGAAACCGACCTTTGGAGATATTCATGAATTTCAATAGAAGTTTTAAGAAGAATTCTGGATAAATGACTCAGATTTCATCCAAAGAAAAAGATCAACTTAAGTAACTAGACTAATAACCTATGACGATTTTAATAAGAGAGTCGGAGAAACAACAATAGGAAACTCTAGATCAAGACCTTATGCAATGATGTATACCACCACGAAATATACCCGTTCAGCTTATAATGGAAGAAAAAGGATAAACCCCTAAGCCAACGTGTTAACTTTCAGAAAGGAACAAAGTGAACATCCACTCCTTGGAAGTGAAAATCTTTTGACCAATTACAAGAAACGAACTCGTTTTCTTGAGGTTTAAGATAGCAATACTACCAACTAAGGACCAGATCAAGAAGGAATGACCCTCGGACTCTTTATAGACCCCACAAGTTGTAGTAACGCTTTTTAGACTCGAACCAAGGATATAAGACCCTGTTGAATAAGTGAATAATTGACGAAAATCGTGGTATAGTCTGAAGGAGAAAAAGAGATAATCAAATAATGTAATCTTAAGTATAGGAAGTTAATAAAAGGAATTGAGAAGCTGAACATTGAAATTTCAAAACAAGGTTTAAAGGAGGAAACAGTCGATAGGATATTAAAACCAACCGTGTAGAAAGAATAAAAGAGCTTAGAAGAAAAGATACAAAGGATAAAGAGGAAATATAGGAAGAAAGGTGTGTTGAAGGAATCTAAAGGACGATTTAGCATAACTAAGGACAAGGAAGTCAGTAAGAAAGAATCATGAATACGATTCATAATTTGGGACCAACGACATATTCAAGAAGAACTCAGATGTGCCGAAGTTCAAGGGACATTAGAAGAAATGAAGTATTGATAAAGAAGTAAGAACACCAAAGGACGGAAAGATCTATAAAGACTCAATGATACCGGGATAAAAACGGAATTAACCTTCTCGAGATTTTGGATTTCTCACATTGTTAGCAAGAAGGCAAGGACGATTATAGTATAAGCTGATCGACTGACGAAGATGGTTCGTTTCATAGTCGATCAATATAACATTCTCTACGTGAAACCTAACAAAGCTTTATAAAGAAAGATGATATGAAAGCAAAAAGTTTTAGTCAGAGTCATGACAAACTAGGACATGAGAATGGAGCAACAAAGAGGAACTAATAATGAATTTTGGAGGAAAAGTGACCCCTTGAGGCTACATAACAAACGATCAAGAAGAACAATTCAAAACCTTGGAGGAATAATCAAGAGTGTCTCATGAAATGAGAAAGGCACAAGATAGACGAAAGAAATAAGACTGATCGAAAAAGAAGGACCTTAGAAATTTCAAAATGGAAAGCATGTGCAAAAAGGTGATTATCATGTGGTCTTTTGGGAAGTGACAAAATAAGTTGGAAGACTAGCCTGTCATCCAAATGTGTTGGAAACATGCGACATATTCCAAGTCTCTATATAACGATGAGTCGAGAAATCAAGTTACAAGGCTAAAAGGGTAAGTGCTTTTAAAGGAGGACTTTCTCTATAAAGAATACCCAATAGAGACATTTATCCCGAAGAATTCAAAAGGTAAGAAATGAGGAAATCGATTAAGAGGAATCTTTTTCAAGTAACTTGAGGAGATACGAATGAAGCATAACCCAAGTATTCAAGTTTGGTTGAAACCGGAATTAGAAATTTCCAAGTTTTGAGGACAAAAATTTCTTTAAGGGGGGTAGGTTGTAAACCCCCAAATTTTTGGAATCAGTTTAGCTTAAAACCCTAAACCAGAAGTCAACCGGACTTCCAAAGTCAACAGAACCCTAGTTTACCGTAACCACTTAAGTCCGGCATTGCCGTTTTCTTTGGCCCTAGAAAATGAAGTTGGAATAATTAGCTAGAATAGTTCGTAATAACTATAGGTTATATAAAAATATCAGTTTTGTGAATTTCGGGTGTCCTTTGAACCCGATTGAACACAATTCTTGAAAAATGTGTCCCGAGACCCGAAATAGTAAAAATATGCTGAATATACCGCTAGACTCATAAGAATATAAGATTTCCAAAAATATCAGTTTCGTAATTTTTTGGTAAGTAAAAATAACAGATATAGCTATTATACGCATATTTTCTTACTACCGGTATTTTATTAGTCATATCTATTTTACATTACACTATTCATTACTATTCTACACTATTCTTTTCTCTCTACTTTTTCTTACACCTACTCTTACAAACACCATAACCTATAACCTTTACTTTTTACCTTTTCCATAACTTTATTTCACATCTACCTTACATATTACATCTTTTATTTAACAAAAAGTCAAAAATAAAATAAAATCACTCCCCTCTCAAACCCCCATCGCCGGCGCCCCATGTCCCCCATTCTTCCTTAATTTGTTTCAATTTTTATTTATTTTAATCACACAAAAAATCACTCCACATTTTCCTATAAATACCCCCTCCTCTTTCACTTCTTTCACACCACTACTACCCACAAGTTTCTTACTAAAACTCTCTCAAATTCTCTTCTCAAAACTCTCTCCAACTACCATCCCAAAACTCTCTCAAAATAATTCCAAAATAACTTCCACCAACAACTAAAACCCATAACAACATACTACCACCAAAATCTTCTTTAGGTAACTATCTTATATTATTTTCTTCTTCTTCTTCATGTCATGTAATTTTACATGACCATAGTGTGAGTTTCCAAAGACTACAAGTTATGGAAGCTACATTATGTTCATGTATTGTTCTTGTTCATGAAAAATCTATTTATGTTCATGTTATTATTTGTGTTCATATTATTGTTATTATAACTAAGTATTATTATCTAAATATATATGTACATATTCTTTAGAGCATATAAGCTCACTTACTATTTATTTACTTTATGCAATGCAATTTATTTATTATTCCATTGCAATTTATTTACTTATTCATTGTTATTTTAAGACTAGTCTCTAGTCTTAGACTTATCCTCATCAAGTCAAAACAAGTTTTTCTTTCTTTCATTTTATTTTTATTTTTGGACTAGTCTACTTTTTAGTCTCAGGAGCCTTGAAAAAGCTAAGACTCCGATACTTTACTTTATTATTTATGTTATTTTTGTTTACTATTATTCTCATAAATCATGTTCATTTAGATTGTTGTCCAAAAATTTCAATTTCCAAAAATAATAAAAAAAAGAAGATTTTGTCACTTAGAAATAAGTTTATGTAAAGTATAAAATCTATGAGTTAACAAAAAAATAAACTCATCCCCTTTCAAGTTACAAAAAGAACTCACTATAATTTTAGAAACTACTTTTACTTTGAAAAGCTACTTAAAACCTTTATTATTCCACTTTGTTTTTCAAAAGAAAATAATTGTCGATACAATAATGATTTTATGAAAAAGATAAACAAGATGAAATGCTAAGGAATTTTCAAATAAAGACCTTTACAAACAAATAGGCAAAGAGAATTGTATAGGAAAAATAAATAGGAAAAGTGGTACTAATATAAGAGAACTTAGAAAATAGAAAATTGTATTTTCAAAAAGTTACTTGGGAAATATAATAAAACCAACATGAAGTATTTTTAGAAGAACAAAAGGAAACAAGATATTCGTTTCAAGAAATTTACAAAATCGATTTTTGTAAACTATATATTTTCCAACAACTTCAAAACACTTAAGCATGCTTAAATATGAGTTGTATAGTTATAAAAGAGAAATTTTCAATTATATAGATAACTAAGTATTTATCAAGCAAGTTTGAATGAATGAACCAATGTTGTTTTTGAATTAGAAAATTCGTGGTGGATTTCGTCACCACTGTTTTGGGCCTAAATGGTTTAGTTTGACAAAAATAGTTTTAGAAATGGATAGATCTTTTCGAGTAGGTAGAAATCGGTATTTATATGCACAATTCCGAGTTAAAATGACCAAGTTATGGCCATTTTAAATTGGAACTTTCTTTTATACGAACTTTAACGTTCTTTTGACATTGTTTTGTCAAAATTCAAGAAAATCATCAAGGAATGCTCATTGTAGGTATATTCTTGGCTAGGTGACCCCGAGGAAGGATTCCTTTACCCCGGAGATTATTTCGATTAAGTGGAGTGTGTGAACGACTCATCCACATAGAGGAATAGTCGACATGGCATCGTGAGTTTATTTCCATTAAATGCTATACTTGTTGTGCTTGTAATTTAGTGCATTAGAGTTAGGAAAAAGAATATGGATATGTATGGTAATTAATTCTTTGAATGAATCCTAAGAATATCGAAGCCGGAATTGATTTAAAATGCTTGTGTTAGTATAACACTTGCTTTGTATGAAATGCTTTGATCACCTTAAACTTGATTATAATATGTTATGACAATATAAATAAATGGATTCATGCATACCACGAAGTGAGTCACATTGCATTTTGGGTTATTATCCTTAGGTGAGAAGGATAGTAAGCTCATGTCGAAAGCAACACTTGGCGGAAGATCCGAAAGCGATTGCTTGGCAACTTAAGGGAAATGCTTGGCAGAAAATCCGAAAGCAAGGTCAACTCAGGTAGATTCGGAATGCTTGGCAATGAGTGCTCGCGAGCATAAAACTTTTTGACTAAAACTACTTGATTTGAGGTTATGTATCACCAAACCCCGAATGGAGGGCGCAAATCCATTCAATATATAGTTCCCGGAAAACTATATGCTTTGAATGCCCACATGTATGTTGCATCCCATTTATTTGCTTAATTAACTTGTTTGAAATTTTGTTACAAGAACTTATTTATGGAAATAATTCTCACTAAGCCTGTTAGCTTATACCCCCATAGATATCTTTTGCAGTTTTCCTATTTATGGTTAAGGCCACGAGGACCCTGCGGGCAGGTAATTTCTTTTGAATAAAGGAAATTCTAGATGAAGTTTAGTATTAGAAATAATGTACAAATATCTTGTAATAGAATAGTAATCATGGGAAATGCCCCTAAGTTTGTAAAACCATTGATATGAGTAAATGATTATTTTGAATCTTCTTTTCTTAACATGTTATTATATCTTCTTAAGCTTCACAATTCCATGTACGGTCCTCTAAAATTGTGAGAGCACGCGTTACACTTAATATCAAAGCTTTTGGGAGTGGCTAAGATTGTCATACTTAAGCTTTAATATTGAGTGTGGCGGACTGTTACGTTTAGGATACCACTTGGGGCGTGACAAAATTGTTTATAATGAATGTTTGTTCTAGTGTAAGAATGATTGTCTGCAAATTCTATTATCACCCGAAAAATATTTAATTATGCCACGAGTACTTAATTAAATTGATTCATGCATGTCATTGAATGAGTTCATTGCATTTATTACTATACTTTTTATGGGACAAAGACTTAGTAAGGAAATTCTTAGAGTTTGTATATTCTATAAAGCAACGAAGCATCATCTGAATCAACTAGCGATGAGAAAACATTTGACTAAAACATACCTGATAGCTATGTAATGGCTTGGAAATAAACTACAAATAAGTTGAATTATATTTTTAGAAGAAAGAAACTTATTAAAAAAGGAACTATCATGAGAATTATGTGGTATAATAGCGATCTATACGGTCTGGAACACCTAACACCAAATGGAGAGGTAAATCCATTTAACATATGATTCCTGGAAAATCATATGTATTGTGTGCCCATGTGCTAGTGCATCTCATATGATTGCTTAAATAAACTTGTTTTGATTACTAAGTGTCGAGTGCTTAATTGTGGAAATAAATCTCACTAAACATGCAACTTATACCCTCTTAGATATCTTTTACAGGTCTTGTACCTTTGGTTGGAACCAAGAGGTTATTTTACCCTGGTAATGCCTTTAAGCTAAGATCTTATAAATATAAGTGTAAGCTAAAAGTAGATATGGAATCCCAAAGGAAGTTTCGAAAGTGTAAAATATTTCAAGATAGATTCCTTGTTAGATTTAGTTATTTTTAATAGGGGAATACCCTTAATATTGTAAAGACTCCTTATAAGTTTATATGAACATTGGTTATATTATTATGATTTATTTTCTTAATTGATATTGTGTATAACTGCTTAAACGACATGATCCAAAGTTTGGTCCACTACAATCATGAAAGTACGCCTTACATTCGATATCGAGACTTTTGGGATGACTAAAGTTGTCATATTTAAGCCTTAATATTGAATGTAGTGGACTATCGCATTTAAGGTGTCCTTTGGGGCATGACAAGCCAAATCCTAACTTCTAAATCCAAAATCAAAACAATTTATTGGCAGTTGAGTTGTAACTTCCTACCCCACCTGTATGATTGATGCTCTTCCAAGGATTCAGGTGCATGAAGTGGTTTTGATTTTTTTTAATTGATTACAAAATCAAGACAATTGATGTAGACTTTTGCTTGCCTCTCTTTAGTTTCTTTAGAAATGGTAATCGGGAAGGGGTTGAATTTGAAAAATTAGCATCTTTATTTTAACATGGTAGCTTACTGGATTCATTTTCTTACCATTCTACCACCACCACCCATATAGTCTTTTTGATGAAATTTGCACTGAAAACCCAGCATGTTGTGTGGGAGAGCATAGATGCCTCTTCATCATACCAAAGCCAACTGTATCACCTATCCCCTGCTTCTTTGTACAAAAGTCATGTGCTTGAGTTATGTGCAAACATACCATTTGTGCTTCCTTGGGATGTTATCACATTTTAGTAGAGATCCTTTATGCCATACAAGTCTTCTAGTACTTGAACTGCTACCTATAAAACCTCACCTCGGTGATGGGTTATACCACTATGCTGTGTTGAAATAAAACAGAACTTATGGGTGGGTAAGATGAAGAAAAAATGTTTTGTACTTTTTTTTAAAGGAGCACATGAGTTTCATATGACACATAATGATTATTTTGGACATGACATAACATACTGTAACATGGGAAGGTTATTTGTAAAAAATAAAAACGTAACACATGTCAGTTAATTGTAAAAAAACACAGGTCAATTTTTTATAATTAACCCTTTTTTTATTAAAATCACACTTTATATATGTGATTTTGAGTTGACATTTTATTAGTTAAAATTATGTGATTTGTATTTATATAATTTTATTTAATAGGATTGGTAAACTCGAGTGAAACATTACGAAAAAATTATGGTAGTTTTAGTAATTTCCTGGAAATATCTTATATCTAATTGTTTGTCTAGTAATCCATTTTAGAAGGAAGATGAAGGACGAATCAATCATATTTTAATAAGCCTTAAACTTTTTCGCATTAACCTTTGTCCATTTTATCAATTAAAAATATATATTAGATGTTTTTTTCCTTCTTTGCTAATAAAAAATATAATACACATAAATTTTTTATACATAAATAATTATATGTTTATATCAATACAATTCCATTGTGTATACATGTAAGTTATTAGTAACAAAGATAGCATCCAATATTGCTTGGTATGGTAGAATTAGAATCGTGCAAATACATTATGTAGGCTAAACCGTCTTGCTTTAGCCTACGGATTATGTAAGCCAAAATTTTTAGCCCAACCTGCTCCATGCGGGTTGATGGTTAAATCAACTGGCTCACGAACCCACTAATATATTCTTTTTATTTAAAAAATTATAAGAATTCAAATTTAAATTTAAATTTTTAATAATTTAAATGTAGAATATATTTCTTTTAATCTCACCAATTACCTATATACTAATCATAGATGGTAATTGTGTACGAAAAATTGTAGACTTCTATTTTGAAAGTTTTTATCCTGATATAAAAAGATTTATTCTAACTAATAGAAGTTAGAATCCATTCCGATTTTTTTCTTTAGCATGGCAATGAAAAATACATCGTGGAAATTATCAATTGATATTGGTTGCTTATTTTGAATAGAAGCATATGAATATCTAATATATACAAAAGAGAAAGTATTGATAAAAAGACTAAGGATATAATAAACATAATGTCAGATGTTTGAAAGTTTCAAACATAACACCCATTAAACTTACATAATCAACATCCAACAAATAATTGAAAAATAAAGTTAAGAGAAAAGAAGGGGATAACATACTAAGGTTTCTTTTTTATAAGATTTATATTTTTTTCTTTTTTTATATGTTTTTTAAGTATGAATTTACAGGCCAATCCAATCCAACCCAACCACAGGGGGTTTGCCTGCTTCAACCCATAAGTCTTGTGGGGAAGGCTATTTTGGCCCACATATTAAATGGGCTAAAATTTTTAGTCTAACCCTCATTTTTTTTTTGTGGATTATTAGCCCCACACGCACAACTTTAGGTATAATCATTATATCATATTTAATTTTATTAAAAAAAAAGGAAAATCAAATCAAATTAAGTGTTAATCAAATTCAAAATAAATTTTGTAGAGATAGAACTCAAAACAATCCGACTCGATATATATAATAACCAAGATTATTTAATGATTTGATAAACTATATAATCAATATAGGTTTTCAAAAACGATCCAACAACACATAATCCTGCACATATACAAGAAATGGACAAATTAATTTGATAATTTTTTATAATTTTTGAAATTACACTAACATCTTTTTTTTTATTCCTCTTTTTAATTAAGCAAATTGGTTCTTCTGTCCCCTAAGTTCTGTATTCTTTGTATACATAAATGATATGCACAAATAATTGGACATAAATTTACCACTTCAAAAAAGTTAGAAAAGACTGATAATTATAACATGGCTTAAAAAAATTACTCATTTGAAGGGCCAACATAGGAAAAGGGGACTTATCATCAAAGCCTAAGTATTAAATTGAATGTTGGAACGGCAAAAGAATGACTAACAAACACTGCATTAAAAATTTATTAAAGCATTAACAAAACACTTTTGTATGCTGGCCCATTATTCACGTGTTGTTCCGTGTCCAATTAATTGGCTTTGGCTTCACATGGTTTGTATGATTTTTTTTACGTAACCTGCATTTTTTTTTTTTTTAGGTTATCGAAATTGGATTTTAAATTGTGAAAATTAGCTTTAAAAAATTATGATGTGAATATTTTAAAACACTTTAACGTTTATATTGATTGAAATGGGATGAAAAAATAAAGTGTATTTTATTATTTCACTAAATAATATCAAAATATATCAATAATTACATTCGAACTTGGAAAAAAAATGCATAATTAGTTCATATGAAAAAATAAGGCGAACGAGATGATTGACCTCCTTGTTGACCATCAACGACGTAGGAGGATGACATGGTAGTGGTCGTGGTGGATGATCGCCCAGGTGTGGCCTGACCAACTAAAAAGGTCATGGTGGTATTTATCATTTTGGTCAACTAGGGTATTGAGAGATTGGACAATTGGTGCTAATCACAAATCATTTATTTTTGTTCTTGAAGCATTTACGATGGTCAAAAAGCATATATACATGCTCTTCCTAGGTCTTACTGATTAGCTCCAGGAGATCCATTATTTGTTGCATGATAAACATACCATACTATTGTTAATGTTGTGATTATGCTTGACTATGCCCATCTTCCTCCATTGGATGCCAAGGTAGTCCATAATCTTCCAAGTTAAGGTTCAAGCTGAACTCATCCTTATCTCCATTTCCTTAGGGTTATTATGGTTGTCTATGATCATCATATCTATATAGTATTGGTTGTGTTCAGGATCATACTTGAATTGCAACTTCTGTGTTATCCCATTTTGAATTCACTGTTTACTTCCTTTTTCATATAACTAGAAAGGTTGAATCCATATAATTCAAGAATGATGATGATTAGCCTTCGCATATGCTAGGTAGGAATCTTGCCTCCCAGCACCCATTGGAAGCATTGCACAACTAAGTAGCCAACATCTAATGATTAGCTCTACAACGTTGTATTCATCAGACAAATATCTTTGTAGATGTTGTTGATGGGGAATACTTAGCCATAGCCTAGCAGACCTAACATTAGCATAATGGGTTAGCAATCTCATGAAAGTCTCATCAAGTATTTCAACCGCAAAACTCCACTAGGACTAGATCCAATAAGGACCTTGGCCCTAACATGAAGCTCTACAAAGGCCTCGGATCCTATAAGGACCTCAGCTTCGTTTATATCATAATGTAGATAAGATATTGGTTTCATTTTTGGCTTTATCATCCTTAACTTTTATGCATCATGGGATATGTTATCTATAGATAATGCATGTGATAAAGTCATATTTTACTCAATTTTTATTGAACAAATCATGTTTAACTATTATAGAGTTTATAGAAATCCTAAGGAAATGGTACTTATTTGTGTTTATTTTGATATTTCGGTCTTGAAGGAATTAGACAACAAATTCAGAAAATTAGAGAAATTTTGTGCAAAGTTGGAGACAAAATAATGTAGGCCAGCAAAAGCACAAAGTGCACCGCCATCCTTCAAGAAACAAAGCGAGCTTATATCAAGGACATTCAACACTGGCCATGAAGATACAACCAAGTGCAGTGAAATAGCCTTAATTTCTCAAATCATGTTTTATAAATGTGTTAATAAATTTATGCATGATCATGAAGCATGATGAATATGATTTATGGTAGTATATGATATATGTTTGTGTTAATGTGTTTAAATATTTATATATCTTAGTGTAACTAAATATTGATTTATAAATTTATAAATGTAATAGTGTGAAAAATTTCTTGAAACAATGTTAAATGAGTTGTGGACATAGCAGAATTTTAAGCTAATTAAACCAAGCCAAAAAGCCATTTTTAAGGCCTCAAAAAAGGCCCGTTTAGTGCAAAATAAGACCATCCCTTTTGGTAGCCACTAAAGCCAAACTTCGGAAAAGTATTAGCCCCAATTGATGAAGAAAACCAACTCTAAAATCTACCCAAAAATTTCACGAATTTCACCATATCTCTACAAGTTTCTCCTCTTGTTTCTTTCAAAACCCCACACTCTAAGCCCTAAAAGGTGAAATCATAAGCCCAAGTGAGACAAGTGGTTCAAGTGTTTTTCTTCAAAATTTAAAGCCTCTTAAGGTATGTGTGTTGCTTGTTATATGCATATTTGTTAGTATGCTTTCTTATGTGAATGAGGTTCTAACGCTAAATATGTGGTTGGATGAGTTTTATGTGTTAATGGTAGTTTAAGTAGTTTATTGATGATAAAAGAGCTTGAGTATATGCTAAACATGTAACTTGAAGTGTTTGGATTATTGAAGTATGGGATGGGGGTGTTGTGAAGTGTGTAGGTTAAATGAAGTTAAGGTATGGATTTGTGTTTAATGTGTGTAAATTAGTGTTTGATGAGGTTGAAGTGATGATTTTGTATGTTAAAAGAAATTAAAATGCATATAGGTTAAGGTTTGGTGTTGGAATTGTGTTGGAATGAAGTTTGAAAATGAAAACTTGGATAAAAAGTTTGTGTTTTCGAACAGGGGAGGTTTGCAATTTTTTCAAAATCTGTGCTGCAGTATATGCCGCCCCAATGCCACCGGCATAAGGCTCAACACAGCCAAAGTACACGGTAACACTGCCGATGTTAGGGATATTTACGGGCATGGACCGACCCCGTGAAACTCTCGAAATTTTTTATAAATTTGAGTTGCAGCCTATACCGGCTCAATGCCGCCGGCGTGGACCCAAACACTGTAGGCATTTGTGTTAACGCTGCCAGAGTTGGCAAGTGTAGTATTTTTTGTGCAAACTATACCGCCTGAATGTCGCCGGCATTGAAGGCCGATATGTCCCCTACATTTTTCCATTTTCAAAACTTCTTCAAACCATTCCTTTAACTTGCTAAGTTATCTTTTGATGATTTTGTGAGCTGGTATGATCTTGTTAGATGTATAAATGATATGTTATGACCTTGCCTTAGATTCGTATGAATTCCCATGAGTGTTAAGCCTAGAATTAGTTATGTTCTATGTGTGATTCAAAGTGTTTATATTGATTTGAATTGAATTTCCTTGTAATAGTGATAAATACTCCTTTGAGTTCCTTTACTGAGCTTTATTTGAGTGCTTCTATTGGTTCCCTTCATGGCATAGGTACACAATAATGTGTTTGATTTCTTGCCTAGGATAGGCATGACTAAATTCACTTTAATTTAAGATAAAACTTAAATTGATTAATATTAATTGTCTATTATGCCTTTGAATCTAGTTTAGGGAGCGGCACCTTACTCAGATTAGAGGCACAGTAGTTTAGGCGCTTAGTTCACCTCTGTCTTTATGATAAGAATTTTATAAGTGGCAAGACGGGTAGTTGATAGGTTATTAGTATCAGTATAACATTTGCTTATTCTTAAAGAGAAATAATATGATTTAATTCAATTATTTATGGGAACATTTGAATTAGGTGATATCATGAGTTAAGTTAAGCAAAGTTGTGAAACGGCTGAAAACCTTAAAGGAAGCTGCTTTTTCATTCATGGATATATTATCTAGGAGATATAAGTCCCCAAACAACTTACATTAACCCCCTAAGCGTCAAGATCGTAACTTGAGACCCCAAGATATCCTTGCTGTCCAGAGTTTGAATACTCCAATGTTGTTTGACTAATTAAAGATTTCCTAATAACTTGATGGATGTTGCATTTGCATATAGTTTAAGCTTGTATGTCACTTGCCTTTGGTTTTGTTACTTGCATAATGAGCCCTTGGCTCTTATTTATATTTCAGGTGTTGAGACCATGATGAGTTCTACTCCAATATGTGGTACGGAACGGATTTCGAGCACTTCCTAAATGATTGGGAGGATTAGAAATGATCATGACTTTGATGGAATTTTTGTAATAGTATAGTTTAGGAGGTATATGTAATAGTTATGATAGTTTTTGCTGAACATATGTATTTTGTAAATGGCTTGCTTATAAGCCTTGTCTATAATATTTATATGTATATATGTTTGTAATGGATCTATAACTTATATGTAAATGTTATGTTTTTTTTAATAAAAATTCTTGTAGGTCGATAGTTCTTAATATTGGTTCTCATAAGAGATTTAGGAAAACAAATATTCAAACTGATCCTGATAAATAACCTTACGTATAATACTGTAGGTTATATATGGGTAGGGATCTAGATTCACCTATTTTAACTATAGAGGTGAGACCGGGTCTTTACAGATGGTATCAGAGCAGAGTTTGAATAATTGTTTGCCTAAATGTGATACTTTAAATGAGACTTGACCTAGACACAAAGGTAGTATAGAAAAGAGTTAAGCTTGCTTGAGTAGTTGCGTTTTGCTTGCTTTACTTTTTGTTTGTTTGGTTGTTGCTTGGTTGTTTGCTTGTTTAATTGCTTGCTAATGCCTATAAATGAATGAATTTAATTAAACTTTAAGTATGGTTGTTGATTCTCTATTAACAAAAGTTTTGATGATAACAAAACTCAAGAAACTAATAATTCGATTTAGTGTGAAAATTTTTCTATATATATATATATGTTTTAGACAAAACATTTCACAGAACTTAAGAACCTGATAAGCTCAAGATAAGTGGTTAAATGAGTTACATGTCGATAAGTTATATGCTTTGTTTATCATAACAAAGTGTACATAAGTTTTGAGATAAGCAATAATGTTCTCAAAGGATTTTTTGAAGCAATAAAGGATATATAGAATGTTTTCCAGAAGGTTACTTTAAGAGTAAAGCATTTTTCCAGAAAACCAGAACCTTTCCCAGAACCTTGACTGGAAGTTTTGAACCATAAGCATGGATTAACAAGAGTTACTATTCATCTTCTTAAACAAGATCTACATTTGTTCAAATGGATTCATACGAGTATAATGAAGAACTAGCTCTGAGATAATAAGTATATTTGAGTAATATACTTATTTGTTCCACTAAAGTAGGATTATATCCAAAGGGATTTAAATGATTATTAAATTCTCTATCTTCAAACATTTTTTTTAAAAATAGAATCAGTTATTGTTTGGACAATTTCCTTTGAAATTCAGCTTAAGACAAGATGTTCACTCATATCTACAAGTATCAAGATAAAAAAGAATGTATCATGTTATATGGATTCTAACGAGATAAAAGAAGATAAACGTTATCTTGGAGAGGATATATGAAGCAGATGTCGATGAAGCAGAAATATTAGCAACCAGTTATCCTCAAAGTTTATCTACAATATATCTAAAGTTATGGAAGGAATGCAAATGGGATACATCCAGATCTTGATATATCATGTGAATTAAGCTGAGTTTATCCATCCATTATAATCACACATTTTTCAAATTCAAATCAGGAGACAAGCAGAAGTTTGATATTATTATCTTCTATCTGTTGGAAGCAATGGTGATTTTCAAATTTCAAAATAAGGATAAGGCATAACAAATTCGAAGTCGAGAATTCTTTCAAGGATGGGATATCTATCTTTTAACACCTTATAACGTTAGAAGAAGGATAATATATTTGATAAAGACAAAAAAAAAGAGAGAAGATATCGAATACATATATATATATATAATTTACGCTACAAACAAAAGTCTCTCTTCATCAAAAAGAAATACAGAATAAACACAGAAGTTTTCCTTACCGAGATTATTCATAATTCCTTACTTTTGCAATGGCAAACTGATTTTTTAGCAATCTTTCTTTAGTCTTTGATTTCAATACTTTATTTATTTTGTGATAGAAGGAATGTGTTGTTACCTTCCTAGTTGATAGCTTAATTACAGGATTAGACTCTCTAGATTGATATAGCTAGACGTTGGCTATGAGAACAGAGCAAAGAGAATTGTACAATCTTATAATTTGAATTTATTGGATATAGTGGAACAAACCCGTAGGATAATGGGGTCTCCGGCTCGGAGCTAGAAGAGTGGACTGACGCACAAGGTGGAACTACTATATATAGATGCTTGATTCTCTTTTCCCTATCTTTTTAATTTCTGCAATTTATTTTTATATTTGTTTAATTGCATATCTTGTTCTCATTTTTAAAACTTAAGGGGAATAATTTTTAAAAGGTGAAGTTTTTTTTATTAATAATCAATTCAACCCCCCTTCTTGATTATTATTTGGGACCAACAATTGGTATCAGAGTAGGGCTCTTTTATTGATTTGAGTGATCCAAACAATATGGCTGGAACAATGTTGTAATTAATCGTACTCCATTTTTTATGGTTCAAATTTCTTTATTGGAAAATGCGTATGAAACATACATTATAGCTAACGATTATGATTCTTAGCAGGTTATTCCATTGGAGACAATGTGATTACCTTCATGGTAATTCAACTCTGATAGACTCTAAGAAGAAATTATTGAGAAGAACAACAAAGCAAAAAATTTGTTGTTGACCACAATTACTGCATAAAATTTTCTCTGATATAACATGAGTAGTGCAAAAGAAATATGGGATAGATTGAGTGAAACTTATGAAGAAAAAAATACACCTAAAAAACTAAAATTAATGCTTTACTTCAACAATAGTAACT
>JAMXBD010004658.1:0-49328 GCA_024138025.1 Combretum micranthum | reverse complement strand
CCTCATTGATTCTTTTCATTAGGGTGGTTTCCCAACACCTCCCATCCCATATAATCCAATGATTCCTACGTCCTCTGCCTGAAGGTATCCCCACACTTGAGAACCATGGCATCTAGGCCTACAGTCTTTTCCATAGGCATCGCATGTACTCGAGGAGGAGGCAACGCAATAACTACCTCATCAAACTGTCCTGCGCAATGGCATTCTCTTACAGTATTGAGCAGTCGGCTTACTTTTTTCCCAAGTTTGTAGCTGGATTGACAATTGCCAGGATGGCACCACACAAGCCAACTGTTGTGTTGGTGTGAGTTTCCTTCTGAATTACTCGGTCACATTCTTTGAGTTCTTGCACTTCCTTAAGCCAGCCAACCACTTGACTTGTTCGTACTTTCAATTGGGCAGCCTCTTGAGCCTCAACTGTTCTCTCGATATCAGCGCTTTTGTCCATCAATCGCTGTAGCTCTGTCTTTAAGGACCTCAGGTTTTTCACTAGATCGGAGATGTGGCTTCTTGGTTTTGCAAATGAAACCCCATAAGCATTTGCAACATTCCACTGCACCATATCCTACAGCTTCCATCACAGCTTGTAACTAAACTACTGGAAAAGACAGTAAAAGTACTCAGCAATCAAGGAGTCGAATGTAAGGTGGAGAATGAAGGTTTGTATGGTGTAGTTACTAGCACTGCACTATCATAAAAGCCTATGTTAGCAGGTCAATGTCGTCGTCTCCCTTTTTCTTTACAGCTGCCATCCTATTATAAATTTTCAGTTACTTTAACAATTATTTATTAAAATTCCTTGGCATTATCCTAAAGCATACGCTGCTTCCTCACTTTTTCCCAATAAAAGGAAGGTTGTTTCATCTTTGAATAATATAGACCGATATCGACAATCAAACTGTCCATGAAATTACATAAACAGTCAAACGAGTTTTTCTAGTACCTTTCCATAGTGATCAGAAACTATTTAAAATAAGCGCGTCGACCCGACCCACAAAACTACGGATCTTAGAAGCAAACTGTTTTGCTTGTCAAAAGTGTATTAAATAGTAAGGATCTTCATGAATCGGTTCAATTCGGTTCTTCAGGAGTTGAACCAAATCGAACCATTTGAAATGATTTGGTTGAAACCGTTGATGAATTGAATCACTTTTAACGGTTCGAGATTTTAAACCGAACCACTTCAATATGGTTCGGTTTGATTTGATTTGGTTCGAACCGCTTTTAAAAGTATTTAATTCTAATAAATAATATTAATGGTCACTGGAGTTTTCAAGAAAAGAAAAAAATATTTACATTAAGGAACATTGTATAAGAATTAAAGTTACTTATCATTAATTTAAGTTGCGTATTATTATTTTATATACATATTATCTCATTTTAAAAATATTTTTTATTGTGAATTTAAGTAACATATATTTTTAATAAATCTATAACACTAACTAAAGGAAATCATTCGTTTACATTAATTACATGTTTATTTATAATATTCTTTCCTTGTAACATTTTTAAATTTCTTTTATACCAATTAAATGATTGTGCATGTTTTAAACTCAACTATACCACTTTATTTTAATTTGATGCATATCTACTAGTTTTAGAAAGAATTTAAAATTAATAAAATAGGAAAACATATTGAGAAACTTTTGAGATGAGTAAAAGATTACTTGTTTAATATTATTAAATATATAATACATTTAATGGTGTGTTATGTAAAATATATATACAACATTTATATTTGTAAATAACATTAATGTGGTTAAAAATGTAATTCACATCTCATAAATTGGAACAGAATCATAATTTCTCCTAATAAATCTATAAATTAAAATCTTACTTAGTTTACGTTCAAAATGCATCTAAGCACAAGAATGTTATTAAAATTTACAATTTTGATTCCATTTCATGTCTATTCTAACATACTACATGTATATGCATATGTGATATTAGAGTAAAATATCACATGTGAACTTAATATCTAATGTTTAAGAGTTATAAATAAAAAAGATGACTCTTTTTTTTTTCTTTTAATATGAAGCAATTCGGTTTGGGTTTAAACGGTTTGGTTCAATTCGACCTCTTGAACTGAACCATAACCATTTAGGCTCTTCCTGAACCAAGCTGCAAACCGAACCAATTCGGTTTGTTTTGATCCAATTAACAACCCTAATAAATAGAGATAAAAGTATTGGCCTTCGTAGCAACTTTTGTTGTATAGGCAAGATTCATGTTCTTTGTGCTGTCCATATTTACACGATTGGTTTAGAGAAAAGTGGTGAAAGAACTTTCAACATTCTTCTTTTCCATAACATACCCTAATCATTCAGTATCTTTATTTTCATTAGGAGACTAGTGAGTGGCCTTTTCCTACATTTGTTTTACATGAGAAGATAAAAGTAAGACCTCACCCAGCCAATTGTCAACATTGTTCATTCCAAAGTAATAAATCAATTTACTGCAGTTACGAAGATATTTTTCTAACAAGCACCCTCATGTTTTTTTAATGCACATCGGGGAGAGGGGCAAATCGACTAATTTGCAATAGATTCAGACTTTTGGCAAATTCCTCAAGCACATCCCTCTTTGCTTGCTCTTTACAAACCATGCAATAAATTGGAAATGTTTTACTTTTAAGCAATGTAGGAACTGGAAAAGGTCCTTTTAAAATATACTATCAATGCATACAAAACATCCATGTTCCTAGATTCGTAAAAAATCATTAATGACAGCATTGATAAAGACCGAGTCGAGTTTCATTCCATTTGCATCCAACATTGATATAATTGGTAGGATGGACTCAAATTTCTTCTGAATGGTCAAGGTAACAGGAAGGGTTTTGATAGAAGGACACGATGTAACCTTGTCTTCATCATGGAGCGTGCCCTTTTTTTCCCATATTCAGAGGGTTTGAGTTAGGAAACAACACAAGTATCTCCATGGAAAGAGCTTGAAGTTGCTGCTTTGGTAACGAAACTTTTCCCTAAAGGTTTCTTGGCGTGCTGAAAAGGACATGAAATTGCGAATGAGACTCAATGGACGATGACATAGGGGAAGGGATACAAGAAGCAGTGTGTGATTATTTTGGAAATTATTACATGTGTAGGATCTTAATTAAAATTAATTACTTATATAATATCAAAACAAAATTAATTACTAAAATACAACATTAAAACTGTGTTTGTTAAACGGGATATTGATATATTTATGTGTAGTAGTTTATCGCGAGTTATTCTCGCGATATTCATTCAATAAAATTGTGGAGCAAAATGAATACGGCAGCCACATGATTATGACAAAAGGTCGAGGTGGTCCCAGCAAATGCATTGAGCACAGAATGAACAAGACAACCATAAATGAAATCAGGAAAAGGACAATTTGACTAGAAACAGTGCAATCAACCCAGGTGTTCATCACAAAAATAAATCGCAACATAGAAAAAAATCGCCATATGGAGATGGTACTAAAATATAATATCGTGGTTATTGTAATTATTTATATTCGATTTTATAAACACGATTTGATAATTATATATTGATAATTTATATATTAGTAATCTTTTTATATAAAAACAGTATGCACGTATTAGACTCAATAATTTTGACTAAGAAATCAAGTATACCATGTTCTGACAAGATATCTGATAGCATTTGGAGGAACTTTGGGAGGTGGGGGAAATTTGCCTAGTGATTATATTTAATTTTTTATTTTTCGACTACGGCACTTAAAATTCTAAGGCCTATGGAAAGTGTCAAATTAGCTAAGAGAATGTTGAGTTAGCCAAAAGTACAAATACAACGCACTAAGTTTAGCAAGAAAAGCTCCATAGACAATTAAGAATCCACTAATAAATTGATGATGTACAAATAAAGATAGGTCCCCCATATATACAAAAAGCTCCTTAGATAAAGACTAATCTAATGTATTGGTTATAATTAAATTGTACATACCACTTTAGTAATTGCATTTATGTAATTTTACCTATCACACCTACTATTATACATTGAATTTAAATAAATTTAATTTCGATAGTTTTCTATTGAAACCTTCATCTTAAGCAGTTATAGACTAGGCGTTCTTCTCAAGACTTGTATCTGGCCTCAACCAAGGGCTTCTCCTAATAAGCCCATGACATTTTCTTTTATCCGTTTCAACGACATTCTTATTACGTATTATATTTTATACCCCTAAAAGTTATGTTCTTGTTCACCCTTAGTCTAATTTTCTAATTAATTTCTTCTTCTTCCATCTTTCTCGATCCATTCTCCTTTGCTAAGACTTTTTATCAACTTTAATAATTCTTTCAATTTTGATTCTATTAGGCTTTGTTTTTCAAATTCCCCTAAAGTCTACCCCACAAAAGTTTACCCCATCATTGATAGACCCCCCTTGTCCCTAAACTCCTTAAGTAACATCAACTCAACCTTTTTATCCTCTGTTATAATATGCATTGTATGGTAAGTTTCTTTGCTTAGTTAGCTTTTTGAGTCACTAATATTACACATTAAGACTTCTCATTGAGCAAACAAATATAATTAGATGATAGCATCACATTTATCTTTTTTTTTTTTATCATTACAATGAGAGAGGCGGGATTCAAACATGGGATCTCTCACTTGAGAGACCAGAGAGATGCCGCTAGGCCGCAATGCCATTGGCAACATCACTTTTATCTACTCAATATTATTTATAGGGGTTACTTATGTTCTTCCTTCCAAGCTAGTATCTTCAAGATCTCCTTACAATTTACTATATTTATGGGGCTTTTGTCTATTTCACTCATAAAGCAAGTATGTTAGCAATGGGTAAAAGCCTTTAGAAGTGCCTAAACATTTAAGTTTGGGCAAAATAGCATCTAATGTTCTAAAGTTTTCAATATAGTACTTGTAATTTTAATACATGTTCAATTTAGAGTCATTATTTATTTTATAAACTAACGGTTGTTATAATTATAGAATTGGCATTTATATGCAAATAAAACACCAAAATTACTCTGGTTATTGGTGGGTGTCGAATCCAACAAAATTAAATAACCTACTCTTAAAATTTTGTAAACAGTAGTGAGCAGGATCGTCTCCACAGGGACTAGGGAAAATCTATCTCTATTTTAATAACTAGCAAAAGGGAATAAAAATCCGGGGTTTTGTATAAACGATTAATTAGAAAATAATTGATTTCTAAAATTAACAAATACGTTTATTAATGTAAATTCAATAGTAGCAAGTTCTAACCAAAGAATTATCACGATTCAATTCATAAAGATGATCATTGATGCAAGGATTGTCATTCTAATTCATGAATAAATTGGTTATGACCTTCAACAAGCTCTGAAGATCTATCTCTCCTTAGAATATCGATAATCAAGATACGATCTTTAATTATTCCCATTGATTAGACAACCCTAAATAAGCTCTTAAGATTTAATCTATCAATAGCATTACTAATTAGAGAGACTACCAATTCTAATCAACAGATCAAAAGCATGAACTATTTAAATTAGATCATAAATCACCATAACATAAATCAATCACTTATTCTGCAACCAATCACGTTATCGTATTACTTATATTGGAACAATCAAACAATTACGGATTTGACATTCCAAATAACAATAATCGCTTTGTCAATCAAACAAATAGGCCTAATTCGTAATGACCAATCAAAACAATTCTAATCATCCAAATAGATGAAGTATGAATATTCATAAACAAAATAAACTCAATAGTTCAATTGGATCTCACAATCTTTGATGAATTGATCCCGTAATAATCCTCGGCTAGATTGAGTAATTAGTTACTCATGATCAAGAAAATAAAAACTAGGGTTTCTTGAGAGTGTCAAGAACAAGAACAATCAATGAATAAATAATGAATAATTTCCTCTTTCTCTCTCCTCTTTTCTTTATATATGTGAGATAAACATCAGATATAAAGAATGTTTTTTGCATGAAAGATGGCTGGAGGCATGTCGCAACAAGGTTGGCAGCTATTATTCGCGAAACAAATGGCGCACTCTTGATGGCCGGCTCCATGGCCGCAGCCATGATTCTCTCAGTGCCGGCCATGAATGTTGGCCAGCGGTGATTCCATGATGGCTGGCGGCTTTGGGTATTCTGGACGAGTTTTGAACCTTGTATATCCTCCAAATGTGTTTGCTATTGCTATAGTTCATGAGAAAACTAATAGTAATGATAGCAAATCATCCCGAGTTTGGAATGAAAATATGAGTACTTGTGCATTCCATTGAAAGTGATATTGATTCATGAAGCTTGTTACAAACTCATGCCCAATTTCGCCAAACCGTTCCATTTACTTTATAAAACCTGAAACACGACATTAAACTCGATTAAGTATCAATTCTTTTGGATTTCTATAAAATTAATAATAGAATTAACATATTTTACTCAATAAAAATTGAGTATATTCCGTCTTAACAAATTCCCCCACACCTGAACCATTGCTTGTCCTCAAGCAAAACAATTAGAACCACAATTGAAATCTATCATAGAGAGTGCTAACTTTCACTTTTAAAATTCTAAGCATCTTTCTTTGATTATTCTTATGACATGCAATTTAAGTGCCTACCGCTCTAACCAAACTGATTCCATGCAATTAAAATACTTCAATCAAAATTCAAAAGCTAATCTAAACAAAATAAACTTTAATCCATATGTTTAGCAAAATATTCTTCCATTCAAAAGTAAATTCTCAGTTCAGTAAGGAAAAACACCCATTTGGACTTCATTGGATATTTAACAGATATATACTCCTCACAACATAAAGTAAAAGCATATGATATCAACCATTTCCCTAGACTTTCTCCATATTCATTGTAAGTCTTATTTCAATGATGCTTTAGCATTCATTTTCTTTTTGATTCATTCAAGCATATATTGAGCCTTCAGAGAGTATTCTCTGGACGGGTTTTTGCCCGCTTCTTTTCAGCTCTTTTCTTTTTTCTTTTTTCTTTTTCTTTTTCTTTTTTTTTTTCAAACCTCATATAGTGAACTTTTGCCTCCTTCCCTTATCGTTATAGTGAGTTCATCGAGTCGATACATCCCGGGCTCATCACCCAAGTGACCGGGTTTTAAAGGGACCCTAAGAACTCTCTCTCACTCTAACATTCAAGTTTGGATACTCATAACTCAGATGCTCAAGTCAGCGGAGTAGTGGCTATGCTTGTTTCTTTACTTTGAACGCAATACACATAAAAGACTTTTTTATCATGGATCACTAAGTAAAAAGTGTCATTTACCTCTTTTACTATTTGTTGAAAAAATTCTTGTTTTAAAAAGAATTCAAGAGGAGTATATACATGCTAATTTACTCCTAGAAGTAGACTTGTTTATTTTTCACTTAAGAACTCGACCTACTCTTAAATTTCCGACTCTAAAACCAAATACAAGGTAAGTTTATTCAATAAAGATTTTGCTACTCAATTTTTAACCAAGTATTATGATCACAACAGTAGGTGAGTAAGGCATTTTAACAAGTCAATTTCCATATTTATATAGATGCTATCACAAATATTTCATCACAATCTCCAGATTTCATAAATTTTGAAAAATTTGGCCTGAAATTGCCATATAGTGCTTGAGGATAACAATCTAACAGTTCATAGTGTGGGTGCAAACATTTCAGATCAATTCAGATATCCTGTATATGCAAAGTATAGTCAAATTTCAGCTTAAACGGATATAAGATGTCGGCAAGACAAAAATCAAAGTCAGTAGAAGATAAAACAGCTAGCAGGAACTCTAGCTATCAGCCTCAGGGTCGCTGTCCTCCTCACTGGATGTCTGGTACTGAAACTCCGAGACATCTGTGGATGTATTGCAAGCAAGAGCGGACTTCAGCATCTGGAACAGGGTGGTTCGAAACTTCTTGTTCTTTTTTCCGCTCTTTCCTGTTCCATTCTCTCTCTTTTTGTTTTCTTCTTTGAGTTCCTTGATTTCTTGCAACAGCTGGTCATGTGAACTCGCAGGAGGAGTAGTCCGGTGTGTGGATGGCCTACTTACGGAGCCATCTCAAGGGCCTCGATCTCTTCGGCTTGATCAGTCCTGTTGGATCCCTTTGATAATCCCCATAATCTGAAAGGGGCATCAGATATCATTTTGCAAGGGATGCCCCCATCTTAACCTACATGTATGAGTTCAAGATTGAGGTCGTGGATATGCATTGCGTGGGCAACCTGAGGTCACCTGGAAGTCATTTTCCAATGGAGGGGTACGACTTGCTTCTACTACGGCCTTCTTGGATTATGCTCTGCAAGCGCTAATATTGGGTCTAGTAGCCCATTAACTTTGGCTCTAACCTAATAAGCCATAGCAAAAAATCTACCATCAACAGTTGCCCTTGCACTCCCATTGCGACAAGAGAAGGGAATGGCACTATTTGTGTCTTTAGGTTGGGTCAAGATTCGGTAGTCGTTCCTTTCCATCTGAACTGCATCCATAGTGCAATCTGGTATATGAATTACATTATCAATGAGGTCGAGAACTTAAACTGTATCCCTAGTGAGGTCAGCTAAAGACGGCTGCCAGGGCGATGAGCTCGTGCTTGTGGTGGCACGATATGATTGGTGAGGCGTCAAACTCGAGGAGTTTGGAAATTTGAAAAGACACATACATCCCTTCCATGCAATTTTTTTGACAAGGTGTCCAACTATCGAGACAAGATGGTTTACTGAAGCGATTGCATCGTTTCCAAGGATAACTTTTCTGAAAGGTCGCTTCATTTCATGTATGTGCATAAAGAGAACTTTTCTCGAGCTTTGACATTTTCCTTTGCCACTGTCTCTATTCCAATCCTAAAAAAGTTATTGACATTTTCCTTTGCCACTGTCTCTATTCCAATGCTAAAAAAGTTATTATTCGTTTTCTTACACACATTCTCTTTGTTTCTATTTCATCTATGGCAAACCACTCTGAGTCAACTGCCTATTCTGGTGAGGCCGCCTCTATAGGTGGTGAGCTTTCCATCGGGCCCGTTGCATTAACTGAGGTAGGTGAGGGAAGTCCAACCCTTGTTCCTACCGGAAACCGGGCAATGCAACCTTTGACATGAGCAAAAGTCCCAGTGGTGATGGCATCAATAATAAGTTCAATGTCGATTTTCAAAGCAATGATGAGAAGTCTTCGGACCCTACCTTGGTGAATGAGGGTTTCTGTGAGGCACAAAGCCATAATGTATACCGTGTACCAATCGATGACAATTCAGTGGACACGGAGGAGAAGAAAACTCTTACTCTTGTTGGAGAAATGATTCAAAATCTGTTGCAGGAAAATACTGCAATAATCTAGTAAAATTAGTTCTGCAGTTTCCTAATAATTAGGACTTAGTTTTGTTCTGTTTCTAGTCAAAATAAATAACGGCTAGTTGCTTGATTTTCTGCATTTTCAGTTATTTGTAGGCCTATAAATGGGCACTGTTATTTTTCTCAAACTGTGATGAAATAAGAAAATCATTTCCCTATTGTTCCCCGTTCCTTGCTTTGTTAAAAATTCTAGCAATTCTCTTTTTGTTCCTTTATTCAAATATAGCAGCAAGTCTCTTTTATAAATCCAACAGTGGTATCAGAGCAGGTTGCTTTCATTTACTAGGCATTTCATCATGGCAAACAACAACAATGCAGTGAATATAACTCAACCTTCCATGCCAATTTTTAACGGAGATAATTATGAATTCTGGAGCATCAAAATGAAAACGTTGTTCAGGTCACAAGAGTTGTGGGACTTGGTGGAACATGGCTATAATGAGCAAGATGAGGAGACCAAGTTGAGGGAGAATAAGAAGAAAGATGCAAAGGCCGTATTCTTCATACAACAAGCTGTCCATGACTCAATTTTCTCAAAAATTGCAGCAGCTTATATAGCAAGGGAGGCATGGACAATCTTGCAGCTAGCATTTCATGGCTCGTCCACAGTGGTCACAGTAAAGTTGCAAACTCTTCATCGTGAATTTGAAAATCTACACATGAAAAATGGTGAATCAGTGTAGGAATTCATGTCAAGAGTAGCAGCAATTGTTAATCAAATGAGGTCTTATGGAGACAACATCGTGGAAAAGACTGTTGTAACTAAAGTACTAAGGAGTTTAACTCCTAAATTTGACCATGTGGTTGCAGCTATTGAGGAGTCCAAGAACCTATCCACTTATTCCATGGATGAGTTGATGGGATCATTGCAATCTCATGAGGCAAGAATCAATAGAACAGAAGAGAAGAATGATGAAAAGCATTTCAAGTAAAAGGAGAGAGTTCAAAGGAGCATGAAAAAGGTGCAGGACGTGGAAGAGGCAGGGGAGGATTTCGAGGAAGAAATTATAGCCGAGGCAGAGGCAATGGCAGAGGATTTGTGCAGAAAGATAACTACAACGGTAGGGGGAGCATCCAATGCCATCATTGCAAGAAATATAGGCATGTGAAAGCTGATTGTTGGTTCAAAGATAAACAAGCAAATTTTGCAGAAGAAGTTGATGGAGAAAACAAGTTGTTCATGGCACTTTCTGACACAATTGATTTACAAGGTGAAGTATGGTTTATTGATAGTGGATGCTCCAATCATATGACTGGAAGGAAAGCAATCTTTAAAGAACTTGAAGAGTTTGACAAGACTCAAAAGAAGATGGTCAAGTTGGGAGATGATCAAGAAATGCAAGTGGAAGGGAGTGGAACTGTAGCTATTAAAACTAGTCAAGGTAACACAAAATTACTGTATAATGTTCAATTTGTTCCTAACTTAGCACATAATTTGCTGAGTGTTGGGCAGCTCATGGCTAGTGGATATTCAATTACCTTTGATGATGGAACATGTGTCATTAAGGATAAAAAATCTGGACAAACAATTGTTAACGTCCTAATGACCAAAAATAGAATGTTCCCACTTGATGTCTCTTCCATGGATGATTTTGCCTTGATTGCGGGAGAGGAAAACGAGTCAAGGCAATGGCACCTGCAATATGGACACCTGAATACAAAAGGGTTGCAGCTTTTGGAGAGAAAAGGTATGGTCTATGGATTACCAAAAATTCAAGCTTTTGATTTTTTGAAGGATGTGTTTATGGAAAGCAAACGAGAAAATCATTTCCCACTGGAAAAGCTTGGAGAGCCTCAACATGTCTTGAATTAATTCATGCGGATTTATGCGGCCCTATGAACACTGAGTCACTTAGAGGAAGTTATTACTTTCTTCTTTTCACAGATGATTTCAGTAGGATGAGTTGGGTATATTTTCTAAAATCCAAGGCAGAAACATTTCAGAATTTTAGAAAATTCAAAGCTTTGGTGGAGAAACAAAGTGGTGAAAGCATAAAGGTTCTTCGCACAGATAGAGGTGGAGAATTTCTATCAAGAGAGTTCAATCATTTTTGTGAAGAGAATGGAATTCGAAGGGAGCTTACTGCACCATATACTCCACAGCAAAATGGAGTAGCGGAGCGCAAAAATAGAACGGTGGTAGAGATGGCGAGAAGTCTGTTGAAAGGAAGAGGACTACCAAATTCATATTAGGCAGAAGCGGTTGCAACAACAGTATACCTGTTGAATCTCTCCCCAACCAAAGCAGTTCAAAATTGCACTCCATATGAAGCATGGAAAGGGATCAAACCAACTGTGAGTCATTTGAGAATTTTTTGTTGCATTGCTTATGTTTTAATTAATGCTCAAAACCGCAAAAAATTAGATGAAAAATCAAGTGTATTTTTGTTGGTTATTGTACTGAGTCCAAAGCATATAAATTGTATAATCCTATAACTAGCAAGATAATTGTCAGTAGAAATGTCATGTTTAATGAGGAAGCAAGCTGGAGCTAGAGTAGCAAAGATGATAACAAGGAAGATCAGATTCAAATACCATTAATGGAGGAAGCAAATTCAACTTCACCAACTTCAACTCCAACCTAACGCAGTCCAGCAACTACTCCATATGCAACTTTCAACAGTAGCAGCTCAAGTGTATCCTCTGAAGAGACAACACCAAGGAAATTCAAATCATTAAGGGAGATTTATGAATCTAAAGAGTTTGCTCTCATGGTCCTAGATCCTACAACATATGAGGAGGCAGCAGAAACAGAAGAATGGAAACAAGCAATGAAAGAAGAGCTCATGTCCATCGAAAAGAACTCAACTTGGGAGCTTGCAGATTTGCCGGAGGGAAAGAAGCCAATTGGTGTCAAGTGGATATTCAAGACAAAGTTTCATGCAGATGGTAGTGTTCAAAAGCACAAGGCTCGGCTATTTGCAAAAGGATATACTCAACAAGAAGGAATCGACTACGAGGAAACATTTTCTCCTGTGGCTCGATTCGAAACAGTAAGACTACTCCTGGCGTTGGCAGCTGTTGGAAAACCGACTACATTAATTTAGAAGAGTTTTGACCAATAGCATTAATTTAGGAGTCAAGAATGTTGACCAATAGCATTAATTTAGGAGTCATTAATGATTTGACTAATAACATTAATTTAGGAGCATTAATTTCAAGACAAGGAGATTTGACTAGGAATAGGATTTTCTTTCCTCTTTTTTGATCTTGTACAATGTGTATATATACTTCCTTCATGTATAATAAAAAGCAATGAGGAAAATTTTCATGACATTTTCTGACATGGTATCAGAGCCTTAGGGTTCCAAAATTCTGGGATTTTTTTTTTGCCTTCATTGCCAATACTATTGTTGGCCTTCATTGCCAACATTCTTCTCATTTTTCTATATACACTCTTCTCCTTATGGATTACATCATGTCTCGCATTAAAACAGATAACCCTTCTCCTTATGGATTACATACCTTTGATCAATTTATACAAGACCATTGGATTATTGACTCAGGAGCCACAGATCACATGACACCTTTATCTGTTCATTTTACAACCTATACACCTTGTCCTAGCAATAGGAAAATTGTTGTTGCCAATGGCTCAGTCACTACAGTTGCTGGTATTGGACATGTTCAGTTGAGTCCAACCTTGTTACTTAAGGATGTGCTTCATGTTCCGCAATTGTCCACTAGTCTCCTATCCATTCATAAAGTAACTCATGACTTGAATTGTAATGTCTTATTTTATTCCTCTCATTGTGTATTCCAAGACCAGATGTCAGGGAAGAGGATTGGAGTAGCTAAGGAAAAAGGTGGTCTCTACTATCTTGATACATCTACCATACACACACCAACTGTCAAGCATGTCTCCTTAAGGTCTTGTTTTTCTGGTTCAAATTATGATATCATTTGGCGTCAACATTTTCGTTATGGTCATCCTTCGTTTACTGTTTTAAAGACAATGTTTCCTTCTTTGTTTAAGAATGTCAATGTTGAAGACCTTCATTGTGATGTATGTGAGTTTGCCAAACATAAAAGGACCTCTTTTCCAATAAGTAATAATAGAAGTTCCTTGCCATTTGATTTGATTCACTCTGATATATGGGGACCATCTAGAATTCCCAATGTTACAGGAGCTCAATGGTTTGTGTCTTTTATAGACGATTGTACTAGAGTCTCTTGGATTTTTCTTCTCAAACATAAATCAGATGTGACCACGATCCTTCCAAACTTCATTGCCATGGTGAATAATCAATTTGGCGTAAAAATAAAAAGGTTTAGGTCTGATAATGCCAGAGATTATTTTAACCAAGTTCTTTCATCATATTTCCAACGAGAAGGGATAATTCATGAGTCTTCGTGTGTAGATACTCCCCAACAAAATGGGGTGGCTGAGAGGAGAAATGGCCATTTACTCACCACAACACGTGCTTTGCTTTTCCAAAACAATGTTCCAAAATCATACTGGGGAGAAGCTGTCCTCACTGCCGCACATATGATCAACCGCCTACCTTCTAAAGCCTTGGGGAATAAAACACCAATGCAACTTCTCTCTGAGTTTTACCCTAATGTCAGAATCACAAATAATCTAAGCCCTCGGGTTTTTGGTTGTCCAGTCTTTGTTCATGTATCTAGTCACAACAGAGGTAAACTTGATCCACGAGCAATCAAGTGTGTGTTTGTTGGGTATTCTCCAACACAGAAAGGCTATAAGTGTTATCACCCACCTACACGGAAACTTTATGTTTCTATTGATACCACTTTTGAGGAGGGCCAATCTTTTTTCTCTCAACCTTATCTTCAGGGGGAGTCTGGTTCTATTGGGGAAAATAAGGTAGAAGATATATCCTTTCTTGATTTACCTTCAGTGCCTCCTTCTAGGTCACCTCTACAGGAGAAAATAATCCTACAACAAGAACCTGAATTGCCCCCACAAGAACCAAATCCTAAAATTGTTGAAACAACCAGAGTCCCTCTCAATGAAGAACTTAATACTAGGAGGTATGGACAAGTGAACTCAAGGAGAGAAGTTCTGGCACCAGACCTTGTGCAACTCCAAAACTCAAACTCTACTCTTGGGAATGAGGTATGCATAGATTCAATTCCTTCAGATGTTCCCTCTAATCTTGACTTACCTATTGCCTTACGAAAAGGAACTCGAGAATGTACTAAGCACCCAAAATATCCGTTGGCCGAATCAGTGTCTTTTCATAGATTTTCTCCATCTCACAGGAGTTTCTTAGCCAACTTAAATACCATCTCGATTCCCAACAATTTATCTGAGGCTTTATCCAATGAGAAGTGGAGAGAGGCTATGAGAATAGAAATGGAGGCACTTGAGAAAAATAGAACTTGGGAAGTTGTAGAACTGCCAGAAAATAAAAAGGTAGTAGGATGCAAGTGGGTGTTTACCTTAAAGTACAAATCAGATGGGTCTCTAGAGAGATACAAGGCGAGGTTGGTGGCTAAGGGATACACACAAACTTATGGAGTAGACTATGAAGAGACCTTTGCACCAGTAGCTAAGATGAATACAGTGAGAATTCTCTTGTCATTGGCTGCAAATTTTGATTGGGATTTACATCAGTTTGATGTAAAAAATGCCTTTCTTCATGGAGACTTAGAGGAAGAAATATACATGGAGATTCCACCGGGCTTTGGAAGGGAGATGAAAGGGAACAAGGTCTGCAGATTAAAAAAGGCATTATATGGACTCAAACAGTCCCCAAGGGCTTGGTTTGGCCGGTTTAGTAAGGTAATGCTCAATAATGGGTATAAACAAAGTCAGGGTGATCATACCCTATTCATCAAGCATACAACTTCAGGGGGAGTGACTGCACTTTTGGTGTATGTTGATGACATAATTGTTACTGGAAATGACGAGAAAGAGAAGGAGATCCTAAAAAACTACTTGGCAAAGGAGTTTGAGATTAAAGTCTTAGGGAAATTGAAATATTTCCTTGGGATAGAAGTAGCTAGATCTCGACAAGGTATTTTCATTTCCCAACAGAAGTATGTGGTTGATCTTCTGAAAGAAACAGGCAAGATAGCCTGTAAACCAGCTTCAACTCCGATTGAGCCTAATCATAAACTGAGAGAGGCAAAAGATGATAAGGTTGTTGATAAGGAAAGATTCCAAAAATTGGTTGGAAAGCTAATATACTTGGCACACACACGGCCAGACATTGCTTATGCTGTGAGTGTTGTGAGTCAGTTCATGCACAATCCTAAGGAGATTCATCTACAAGCTGTAAACCGTATACTTCACTACCTGAAAGCCAGTCCAGGAAAGGGAATTTTATTTAAGAAAGGTGAAGGGTTAACGCTTGAAGCTTATACGGATGCGGACTATGCAGGCTCTCCAGTTGATCGACGGTCCACAACAGGCTATTGCACTTTCTTAGGAGGTAATTTAGTCACGTGGAGGAGCAAGAAACAAAATGTGGTGGCTCGATCAAGTGCAGAAGCAGAGTTCAGGGCTATGGCTCAAGGGGTTTGTGAGCTTTTGTGGTTAAAGATTATTCTTGAAGATCTTAAGATAAAGTGGGACGAACCGATGAGATTATATTGCGATAATAAATCAGCCATCAGCATTGCGCACAATCCAGTACAGCATGACAGGACAAAACATGTGGAGATCGATAGACATTTCATAAAAGAGAAATTGGATAGCAAGTTGATTTGTACTCCCTATGTGCCTACCAAGGAACAACTGGCAGATGTGTTCACAAAAGGACTAAGTTCTCATAACTTCTCAACAATTATATCCAAGCTGGGAATGATTGATATCTATTCACCAGCTTGAGGGGGAGTGTTGGAAAACCGACTACATTAATTTAGAAAAGTTTTGACCAATAGCATTAATTTAGGAGTCAAGAATGTTGACCAATAGCATTAATTTAGGAGTCATTAATGATTTGACTAATAACATTAATTTAGGAGCATTAATTTCAAGATAAGGAGATTTGACTAGGAATAGGATTTTCTTTCCTCTTTTTTAATCTTGTACAATGTGTATATATACTTCCTTCATGTATAATAAAAAGCAATGAGGAAAATTTTCATGACATTTTCTGACAGTAGCTCAACTCAGTTGGAAGGTGTATCAACTTGATGTAAAATCAGCATTTCTGAATGGCGAGCTTGAGGAAGAAGTCCATGTCTCCCAACCTGAAGGTTTTGTGATTAATGGAGAAGAAGGAAAAGTGTTCAGGCTAAGGAAAGCTCTTTATGGCTTGAAGCAGGCGCCACGAGCATGGTACAGCAAGATTGATGCATATTTTCAACAAAATGGGTTTGCAAGGAGTGAGAATGAGCCTACACTTTATTTAAAAAGGCAAGGTATGGATGACTTTATCATAGTCTGCTTATATGTAGATGACATAATTTACATGGGGTCAAATTCAAAACTTGTAGAAGAGTTCAAGTTCAACATGATGAGTAAGTTTGAAATGACAGACTTGGGAATGCTGCATTACTTTCTTGGTTTAGAAATACTGCAAGATGAAGCTAGGGTGTTCATTTGCCAAAAGAAGTATGCAGTAGATTTGCTAAAGAAGTTTAATATGTCTAATTGCAAAACGATAGCTACTCCAATGAATGTCAATCAAAAGTTACAGGAGGAAGATGGAGTTGGAGGAGCAAATCCACAGCAATTTAGAAGCTTAGTTGGTGGCTTGATTTATTTAACACACACTAGACCAGACATCTCATTTTCGGTTGGTGTTGTGTCAAGATTCATGAGCAATCCATCAATGCAACACTATGGAGCAGCAAAGAGGATTCTGAGGTATATTGCTGGGACATTGAACTATGGAATTTGGTATACTCATGTAACCAATTTTAGATTTGTTGGATTTACTGACAGTGATTGGGCAAGCTCAGTTGATGACAGAAGAAGCACTTCCGGGAATATGTTTGGACTAGGATCAGGTGCTGTCACTTGGTGCTCAAAGAAACAGCCGTCAGCAACACTGTTGATAAGTGTCTTTAGACCCTTAATTTTGGTGCTACTTGAACATTCTTGATATGTAATTTTTGGGATTTCATGGAGAAAAGGACATTTATTTTGTGAAAAATTCATTTCATGGTTTAAAAATCATTTTTAGAAGTTTTTATGATGATTCAAAGGAAATCAAAGCAAATTAAACAAGTTTGAATCAATTTTATTCAAGAAGGAATTTCATGTTTTCATTCTTTTCATTCATCTTGGCCAGGAAGGACGCCAGGGAAGACATCAGTAGCTACACATGAAGAAAGTTTTCAGCCTTTTCATTCATCCTGGCCAGGAAGAACGTTGAGGAAGGAAACAGAATGCTCTTAGGCCAAATTTCAGTTATTTTGCCTTCATCCCTGCCCCGATCCTGCCCAGGATGACGCCCAGGATGAACTGGGATTTTTCCAAAATTATAAATAGTGCTCTGTTTTCGTGTTTTATAACTTTTAGATCATTTTTTAGGCTCTAAGACAGAAATTACGAAGGAAATTACGAAGGACTTTGCTAGGGCATCCATTGAAGCTCTCAAGACATCAATTAGGGTTTATTCTTTCTATCATGATTCTTTCTATTTCCTCTAGATCTTTTGTTCTTATTATAAATCTCATGGAGGAGTAGATTCTTATACTCTTCATCTTGTGAAACCCTAACCATACGAATTGAAATGTCTTTTGATTAATGAATGTTCATGTCTTTGTATCTATTCATGTGATTCAATAGTCTTGTGATTGATTTGTGCACAAATTAATTGCATGTTTGATTCTTATTGGATTGGAAGAGGTTTCATTCAATTAGATAGATCTTCATGAATAGAGGAATTGCTAATTTCACCTAGAGGTAGGGAAATTACGATTTTCTGCTATAAAGAATTTAATTCTTATTCAAGGATCATGATCTTTAATGCAATTCTATGTGATGTTAGTAAGGGAGAGGTCTCTACTATCTCAATTAGGGTTAGGAATTGATTCACTCGAGGGAGGAATTGATTTACTTGTCGAGATCTTGCAGTACAAAGCATGAATGATTCATTAATCAATCTTTTATCATAAAAACTTTAGGTTTAGGGTGGATCAAGGTGAAGAGTATGTCTTGTGATTGAATTCATCTTTGAAAGCAAACATTAGTTGATCTTAGAGCTCGCTTAATCTTTTGCTTAGTAGTTAATTGTAGATTTCTCTCCAAAATTTAGGCTAAATAGTAGAGAACCGGTAATACTGGTACTTGTTCTTCAAAATCCCTAAGGACGACACCCTAAAATCTATGCTACATCAATAGGTACGCTTGCCTAGCTTTGATCGTAGATTTAATCGGGTTTATAAATTTTAGAAATTAATACGATCAGTAAAACATCATCAACTGTCAACAGCTGAGGCAGAGCATGTAGCAGCCACTATAGCAGCATGCCAATGTATTTGGCTTAGAAGAATGTTATGTGATTTGCAGCAAAAGCAAGAAAAGGGAACTGAAATCTATTGTGATAATAAATCTACAATTGCAATGTCAAAAAATCCTGCATTTTACGGAAGAACAAAACATATTGAGCTGAGATTCCATTTCATTCGAGAGTTGGTCAGCAAGGGAGAAATAACTATGAAATTCTGCAATACTGAAGTTCAAGTTGCAGACATTTTTACTAAAGCTCTCTCAAGTCAAAGGCATACTTATCTTAGGACTTTGCTTGGTGTAAGTGATTTTGAATCGAGGGGGAGTGTTGGAGATATGATTCAAAATCTGTTGCAAGAAAATACTGCAATAATCTAGTAAAATTAGTTCTGCAATTTCCTAATAATTAGGACTTAGTTTTGATCTGTTTCTAGTCAAAATAAATAACGGCTAGTTGCTTGATTTTCTGCATTTTCAGTTATTTGTAGACCTATAAATGGGCACTGTTATTTTTCTCAAACTGTGATGAAATAAGAAAATCATTTCCCTATTGTTCCCCATTCCCTGCTTTATTAAAAATTCTAGCAATTCTCTTGTTGTTCCTTTATTCAAATATAGCAGCAAGTCTCTTTTATAAATCCAACAACTCTTCTCTTCCAAAGGGTAATTGTGGATCAAGGGTGTGACGGGATTAAGAGTATGGTCACTTCTAAGGAGATTAAACATTTTGTGAAGGACCATTTGGCTAGCCATCCTACTGTGTGAAAGATCAGTCAGCCAACGGAGGGTGACAAGGTGTACTTGCTGGGTCATGAGAGATTACCCTTTACAAGAAGCCATTGGAGCCTTCACCCAATTTCAAAAAGAGTGCAAGATATATTTTAGGCTCTCTCCCGCCCAACTTCTTCATAACACATGGATATTCCTGATGGTTGTGCGACCAGGTAGTCCTTCATAGGTTACCCAACTCGAGTAGATTCAAGTGGAAGCAATAGTGGTGGATAGTGAGGATCAAGGAGAAACATGAGTACGTATTTGATTCGAGGAGAATTTGGTGCAAGCCCATTAGGAGGTCGTACTTTAGTAAGCTTGGCCCTAATTACCCGGTAGCGACTGGAAAATTCATGAGTTCATGAGAGAGCAATAGTGGCACCCACTAGATGCTCTAGCCATGGTGGAGAATTATACGTTGGACCTTCTACTTGAACGTAAGCCCCCTAATGAAGGTATGGCTGATTACCTTTTATTCCCCCCTCCACATTTGCTGGCTTGATCGTACTTTGGGGGCGACCAACCAACTTCTTTGTGTCCTCTTGTTTTCTTCTTATTCTTTTCTTCTCTTGTGTTTAAAGTTGCCTATGGGGGATGTTGTTGGCATGGTGGTCAAGCAGCTCGATGTTTCGGAGGGTAAGGAAGGGTTGAAGAAGAAAAAGAAGAACAAGAGTTCCAAGGGGAAAGAGAAAGTTATTACTGATAAGTCCGTTGATGTAGGTGCTACTGATGGAGGGAAGTTGAGGGCCTTACATATTGGTGATGGTGGTAGTGGGGACTTTTTATCTACGAAGAGAGCGAGGTTAGATGCCTTTCTTGACAAGTTGAGCTTAGAGGAGGTCATGGCATTATCGCAACCTCCTTAAAAGGTCAGAACTATTGATATGCTGGCTCCTGCAAGAGCTAAGAACGTTTGGTTATCGTGTATGTAAGAGGGCCAGATTGTGATTCTGTGATGGGTTCAAACCCCGTTGAAAATATTTTCGTTAAGGTTATTAATGCTGCACCAGCCCAAAAAAAGTTATTAGTGCTACAACGGAGGTTTGTTGGAGCTTCTCAGGAGAGAGGGGGCTTATGGAGGAAGGTGAGAGGGTATTTTCTTGGGGTTTAGTTAGGGAATTTGTGCCCCCTATCCTTACGCTTCTGGATCTGCTCCCGATGTCCTGGTCAATAGTGGTGGTACCCATCTTTTTAGGTACAGGGAAGCTATTACTTCGTCCATTTATGAGAGGGATGTGAGCCCCTCCCTTAAGATTGCATGGATGAATTCTTTAAGAGTAAAGCTGAACGAGTATGGCTTTATAGATAGGATACGGTCTGTTTGGATTGTCTGTATTTTATCTGTATCTGTATCTTTTTTAAAATGATATATGTAAATATATTCGATTTGCATCTAAATTTTATCTATTTTTGTTCTATTTGATCTTTTGATGAGAACTGTCAACTTTTTTTTTATCTATATTTATTTCTTGATAAATAATTTGTTAACAAAAAGTTTAAAAAAGTATCTGTATCTGTCGGAAAAAAGCTAATCCAAACAGACCCCGGCTTCCCTGCGAAGAGGCATTATGAGGTAAAAGCCTGTGTTCTTATTCTATACTTGTTTTGTTTATGTGGTGGCTTTCCTCATTGTTTGGTGTTCTTCTTCAATTTACAATTGGAATGGGTATGGCACTTCACTTCTTCCAGGAGAATGGGTTATTAGGTAGATTAGTTCTTCCGTCATTTGTTATTGTGTTTAGCCTAGCTAGTCTGACATCTTTTTGCCGTTCTTAGGATCCTCGAACCTCTGATAGGTGAGCTTGAGAGTTAGGGGATCAAGTTTGTAAAGCTAAGGAGAGGGCAAATGCTCATCTTGCACTAATTCATGGACTCATGGGGAAACACAATGATGAGGTCACAAGACTCAAAGCGAGGTTGGAGGCTTCTGAGTTGAGTCAGGTTGTTGCCTTAAGCGAAACCGAGGGGTTTAGTGCGAGAGTTGCTCAACTGAAGTCTTAGGTGGAGGCTGGTGCTCGCGCTCTTCATGCGATGACTGAGCAGAGGGATGAGCTGTCTTAAAAGTGTTGTGAGGAGAAGTCTACTAGGGAGATGCTTGTTATGAGGGTGACTAAGGCGAAGTCGACTCAGTTTGTAGCGGAGAATGAAGTCGCAAAGGAGGCTATGACTGCTAAGCATCTTGCGGTCGATTCCTCGTTCATCTTTTACTTACTCCCTTTCTTATTTCTCTTCATGCAATTAAATGCCTTCAATGTCAGGCTTGAGATGCGCAGACCAGGAAGGTCATTCTTCTGGTGCTGTGTAAAGAAGTGAACTCAAAACTTTTTTATTATTGATTAGAAACCAGCTATATATATTGATACAATCTGTACATAAGATAAATACGAATTTTAAACTACAAATCTTTGCACCTATTTCTGAGGTAGTTTGTTACAACTACATAGCTATTTCTGTGGTTGACTAAAACTAAATCATCGCTAACTAACTTGATCCTTATCATGCCCCCTCAAGTTGAAAGGGGTTTGGAAAACACTTTCAGCTTGTCTCTAAGAAATTGAAATCTGCTACGGGAAAGGGGTTTAGTAAGAACATCTGCAATTTGATCTGTTGAAGAAATGTAGGAGACAAAGAGTTGTTTAGCAGCTACTTGATCCCGAACAAAGTGAAAATCGACTTCCAGGTGTTTAGTTCGTGAGTGATAAACTGGATTAGCAGACAAGTATGTAGCACCAATGTTGTCACACCAAAGTGTGGGTGAAGGAACTATATAGCCAATTTCAGTTAAGAGGGATTTGATCCATGTAACTTCAGAAGTAGCAGCTGCCAGTGCACGATATTCAGCTTCAGTGGAAGAGCGAGAGACCGTTCTTTGCTTCTTCGAACTCCAGGAGACCAAAGTATTGCCAAGATAGATAGCATATCCTGAAGTAGACTTACGATCATCCACACAGCCAGCCCAATCAGCATCCGAATATGCAGACAGTGTGAACTTTGTAGCTGGAGTTATCCAAAGCCCAAATGAGGAGGTGGAACGAAGATAGCGCAATATGCGCTTGACAGCGGACCAGTGATGATCAGTAGGTGCTTGCATGAATTGAGAACATTTGTTTACAGCAAAGGATATTTCTGGACGAGTCAATGACAAGTAGTGAAGACTGCCCACAATACTGCGATAAAGAGAAGGTCATGAAAAGGTTCCCCTTGTGATATAGAAAGCTTTTCAGTGGTGCTGGCTGGTGTAGCTAACCCTTTGCTGTCTTGCATTTTTGCTTTGAGAAGTAAATCATGAATGTATTTGGATTGCGTCAGGAGCAGACTATCTTTACACCAATGAGCTTCAACACCCAAGAAATAGTCAAGACGACCCAAATCTTTCAATTGGAATTGCGAATGTAAGACACAACCAAGGAATGGAGGGCAGTAGAGGAGTTACCAGTTAATAATATGTCATCGACATAAACGAGACAAAACATAATAGAACCATCTTGACGAAAGTAAAACAAAGAAGTGTCAGTCTTGGACTTGTGAAAACCATAGTCTAGAAGAGCTTGACCAAGGCATTGGTACCATTTCGTGGAGCTTGACGAAGGCCATACAATGACTTCTTCAAATGACAAACATGAGTAGGATTATCTCTATCCTGAAAACCCGGTGGCTGCTCCATGAAGACATCATCATCAAGATGACCATGTAAGAAGGCATTTGAAACATCAAGCTGTTTAACACTCCAGCCCAAAGAAAGAGCAATAGTGAGGATAAGCCGAATTGTAGTAGGTTTGATAACAGGAGAGAATGTTTCTGAAAAATCAATCCCAGGCCGTTGATGAAAGCCTTTAGCCACAAGACGAGCTTTGTACTTGTCTAAACTGCCATCAGCCTTTTGTTTGACACGAAACACCCATTTACAGCCAATTATATTGTAAGCATCATTACGAGGAACCAAAACCCATGTGCCATTACGAACTAAAGCATTTACTTCGTCTGCCATTGCTTGACGCCACTCATCTGATTTCATGGCTTGATGATAAGTGGTAGGTAGAGGATCAACTGTAGTAGCAGCAAGAAATTGTTTTGGCTTGAGATTTCCAGTTTGAGATCGTGTTACCATCTTGTGTGTTGGAGGCGGGATAATAAGATTGGAGGAAGTAGTATTTGGCAAATTATGTATTGGCAAAGGAAGGCTGGTAGGAGGAAGGGAATGATCATAGGATTCTTGTGGTGGAGCAGGTGGAGAAGGCAAATTTGGATGAGAAGAAGTAGTAACTACTGCCGGGCCTGAACCAAGAAGACCGCTGCCAGAATGTGGTGGTGGAATAGTGGTAAATGGAGAAGGTATGATAATGGTGGAATTGGTAGGAGAATCATTGACAGAGGGGCGGTCATCATGAGACACAGCAAAAGGGAAATTCTGCTCAACAAAGACAACATGACGTGAGATAAAAATGCGACCAGAAGTAATAGCAAGACATTGATATCCTTTGTGAAGTTTACTGTACCCAAGAAAACACAACGAGAAGAGCGAGGTTCTAACTTATTTTTACAATAAGGTTTCAGCCAAGGATAACATAGTGAACCAAAGACATGAAGTTCATTTAGATTGGGTTTGATGCCAAATAATGTTTCATAAGGTGATTGGAAGTTTGTGGAGTTACTAAACGATTTATGGTGTGAGTGGCACATTGAAAAGCATATGTCCAGTATTTATAGGGAACATGTGAGTGATGTAACAATGCTCTACCAGATTCGACAATGTGCCTATGTTTTCTTTCAGCACACCATTTTGCTCAGGTGTATAGGGACAAGAAATATGTTGAGTAATGCCATGATTAACTAAAAATGGTGTTAGTGATTGAAAACTCTCCTCCCTAGTCAGCTTGGAATGTTTTGATTCTAGTGTCAAAGTAATTTTCAACGAGAGATTTGAACTGAATAAATGTAGATAGCACATCAGATTTTTTCTTAAGAAAATAAAGCCAACTATACTTGCTGTAATGATCAAAAAATAACACATAATATCGATATCCATCAGTAGAAATTTCAGGACTTGGCCCCCAAACATCAGAACAAATTAATTCAAGAGGACGAGAAGCAACAAAATTGGAAACAGGAAACGAAAGCTTATGAGATTTGCTCAGACACCAAGCATTACAAGTAATATCTTTATTGGTACTAGAAAAAGAAATATTATTGTTTGCTAAAGTAGATTTAACAGTACGAAAGTTCGCATGACCCAATCGAGCATGCCAAGTAGACAAAGTGGAGAGAAAAGCAAAAGGTTGAGTTGGCTGCGGCCATGGAGGCTTCAAGAGCATTGTGTATAACCCATCTTTATTCTGGCCTTTGTAGAGAACTGTTTCGTGCGGATATCCTTAACAACAAAAAATCAGCAAAGAACTCAATAGAAACAGGATTATGACGGGTTAAAGAACTTACAGATGCTAGATTTTGGCATGAATCAGGAACACAAAGAATGTTATCAAAGGAAAGTGAATGATTATTTAAAGAGTAATGAGAAGAGCCAGTGTGTGTAATAGGTAATGACTTACCGTTACCAATGGTCAATTCCTCTGAACCATCATAGGTGTCTTTGATGTCAAGATTTTCCAATTTGGCAGTGACATGATGGTTTACCCCAGTGTCAACGATCCATGATTGAGGTGGAGAAGTTGATGCAAAGTAGCTTGCTGGTTTTCTGATGTTGCGATTTGTTTTTGGACTAGGACATTGCCGAGCAATATGACCAAGGCCATGGCAGTTATGACAAGTAACCTCATCTTGATGTTGTGGCATAGAAGGAGATGGAGAAGATGGTGGACGACCACGAGCACCGCTGCTGTTGTTATTACGTCCACCACGTCGAGAAAAATAAGAGGGTTGGTGACGTTGGACATAATGAGCAGTAGGATTAATTAATGCAGCAGTAGCACTGGAATACTTTTTGAGTTGAGATTCTTCACTCAGTAGCAAGCCATATAGTTCATCATATGAAACTGATTCATGACGCGATTCAAGAGATCGCACAAAAGGTCTATAATCCTCACCAAGACCTTCAGTAATAGCATTGACAAGATCATCTGAATCAACTGGAGAATTGAGAGCAGCAAGTTGATCAGCGATTCTTTTGGTCCGATCCAGATAGGTGGCAATGGAGTCCGTGCAACGATCTAGTCGACCAAGTTGAGATTTCAGTTGCCGAATTTGAAGACGAGAGCCAGACGAATAAATTGTCTCAAGTTTTACCCAAACTTCTCGAGCTGTGGTGACTCCTACAACCTGAGATAAGAGCCCTTCCGAGATTGAGCTGACTAACCAACTAAGAACAATTTGATCTTCACAGAACCATGAAGCATAATCTGGATTTGCTTCACCATCAGATTTTGTTTTTGCAGGAGTAGGTTGAGACCCATCAACATGATGAATTAAATTATAACCTTGAATAAGTGGTAAGATTTGAGTTTTCCAGAGTAAGTAATTAGAGGCAGTGAGTTTGATGGAGATTTGTTGAGAGACATTGGGAGAAGGGATAAGAAGATTAGATGATTTTGCAGCCATGGTGGAAAAGAGAAATTTAATTTTAGGTATGCTCTGATACCATAAAGAAGTGAACTCAAAACTTTTTTATTATTGATTAGAAACCAGCTATATATATTGATACAATCTGTACATAAGATAAATACGAATTTTAAACTACAAATCTTTGCACCTATTTCTAAGGTAGTTTGTTACAACTACATAGCTATTTCTGTGGTTGACTAAAACTGAATCATCGCTAACTAACTTGATCCTTATCACTATGAACGCCTTCTTCGAAAGGATGAAGATTAGTGAGAAGTGGCTCGACACTTAACAGAAGGTCATTGAGGAGACCATGGGGTTCGTGCAAAGGTTGATCCGTGAGGCACACCCCAATCTTAACTTAGACTTCATGGCTAACGCCTTAAGTAAGATACTTGGCGACAATGATGCTGAGGACGATAATGCTGAGGATGTGGGTAACGAGGAAGGTGATGACACTTCCAATACTCAAACCTAAAACAAGGAAATACCACACATCATCGATGGTGCTCTCCTAGTACTCATACCTAAAATACAAGGGCCAAACCAAATAACATAGTTTAGACCAATAGGCCTATGTAAAAAGAATAGACTCATTGTTAAAAAATTCATATAGGGTAATAAGTAAAATACACCTGTTCTCGTGGGACAAATGCATTACCTTAAAAGAACAAAGTAGGCTTGCGTTCGACAACATTCATTATAGAAGCAAATTACAATGGCTTATAGAAAAAGGCAAATACATAGTAGGTGAAGGAAAGAAATGCAGTTTCTAGGGAGATAACCGGTCAAAATTAGGATTGCTAATTAAACTTGTCTACGGTCCTCGCTAGGGGGTGGGCAAAAAAAAAATAAAAGAAAAAAAAAACGACGGAACCATGAATCAATAATGATAATCTACATTAATTATTGTTTAATATATAATATGAAAACCATTGATTAATTAAATAATTATAGATTGCATGTTGATAAATTTTTAAGAGAAATGCAACTTATGCTACGGATTACATAAGTATGTATTGAATCATGTGAATACCGTCAATAACATATTCTCTGGGATAAATAATTGAAAAATGAAATTTTAAATCACAAAAAGACATTAGAGAAGAAGTACAAGTGACTAAATAAAAAAATTAAAAATGGACAAAAGACGTTGAGAAGTTGCAATTATAATAAAACCGTTTGAAAATATTGAAAAAATTAATAAATAGATTTTGATATTTAAATATACTGGCAATTTATAAAAAAAAAAAATCATCTTATTTTCATTGAGAAAAACTTTTCACTAACATTTTAAAGAAATATATGGCTGTTGCTAGTAAAAAGAAGAAAGAAAAAAAAAAAAAAAGTCATCTATAACAAAAAGGGTGCATTGCATGTACGCTTGGAAAGTTTTTAAATTGCATGGACTCTTAGTTTTAGAAAACTCAACACTTACACTTCTTACAATATTTTTTAGTCTCATTTTTTAATATGTTGGCAGTTAATGTGTGTTATATTACTAACGTAAAATAAAAAATAACTACATTAATTGCCATGTCATATTTATTTGTTGGTGTAGCAAATAATTATGTTCAAAAACATAATCAATAAAAATGATCAAATATAAAACAAACCAAAAGATTAAAGAAAACTAGATATAAAAAAATATATAATTACTATACACTCAATTTGGCATGTAAGTCTATAGTGAAGAGTAAAAAAAATCGAAAATGTTGTCTTTGCGTGCGAAATTGATTCTGTAGGTCCAATCCAATAGTATTGAACAAACACAACATAAAATGCCCTTCAGATCTCAGGTTTAGAAAAATAATAACTCAAAATTATCACAAACTAACTAATTTAGGAGGAGCTGGCCAAAAGAAAAGAAGAAAAAAAATGCAAAGGCAAACTCTTTATGCACTTTAACACACCCAATAACAAAGCACTGTAGTACAATTATTTCAGGTTTAAATATTTACTTGCAGTATTTTAATAACAATAAAACATAAAAAAAAATATAAAGTAATGAAACACTATCTACGTTGTGGCTTTTCCATTTGGTTCTTCTATTTAGCCGTGCCACATTGCAATTGTTGAGGGATTTCCTATTATTGTATTTGATTTTGGATATTTTACATTGTGATTTAATCTCTTGTATATTATAATTAGGTAAAAGATTTGAACAATTGAGGATTCAACTTGTTATTTTTCACAAGGATTGAAATCACAATTTTTGTAGGTTGAGGTTAGGACTTTTACAGGCTAAAACTTTTTTTTTTTTTCTTTTGAATTGTTTGGGTGGGTATTTTCATGAATCCAATTTATTACCAGAAAAGGAGTTAAATTTTACATGTCAGCAAATAAATAAGCATAACATTTAATATAGTTACTTTTTAATTCTATGTTGACACACGTGATCCATAAATATTACAAGAGGTTTAAGTGCTACAATTTTAAGAAGTAAGGGGTCCATACAATTTTAAAATTTTTTAAGAGGTGTTCGTGTGATTTACCCAAAAAAAAAAATCATTTCACTACTTTATTGTCCATTCTTTACTGTTTCAATGCTCACCATGTCTCATTATGCAATTATGTTTATATATAATTGTTTTTTATTGGTGATTAATAATTATTACTTCATTTATTTTAGGATTATTCTACATTTTAACTTATTTGACTTCATTACGGCCTTTATTAATCACAGTCCATATTTGAAAACAAACACCCAATATTGTTTATTTATTTATTTTTTCCATACCCCTTAAATGGTTTCTGTATTTGCTGAAAATATTTTAGAACATAGTTCTTTTATAACATCACGCGGTACATGAATATAACTGCATAATCACACATGGCGGACGTTGAAACAGTAAAGTAGCGAAAGGATGATTATTTTTATAGATAACTTTTTTTTTTTCTTATTTTTCACTAGCAAGAGTTATATATTTCTTAAAATTGTTAGTGAAAAGTTCTTCTCAATAATATGATGGTTAAAAAAATTGCTAGTATATTTAAATATCAAAGTCTATTTATTATTCTTTTCCAATATGTTAAAAAGTTTTTATTATAATTGTGACTTTTCAACGTCTTTTTTCCATTTTCAATTTTTTTTATACTATTACCTGTACTTCTTCTGTGATGTCTTTTTACGATTTAAATTTTTTTTTTCAATTATTTATCAAAGAGAATATAGTATTTACATACAAATGTAATCGTTAGCATAAGTTGCATTTTTCTTCAAAATTTATCAACATGTAATCTATAATTATTTAGTTAATTAATCGTTTTTATAGTATATGTTAAACAATAATTAATGTAGATTGTCATTATTGCTTATATATATATATACATATGTATATGTATATATATTTTAGTATTTGAAAGAAAACACCGAACATGAAAAGGAAAAAAAATAATTAATATAACAAGTCAAATAACTGTAGATTATCCAACAACTCACATCATAAATAACCATAATCAAACTACTAAAATAATTAATATTTTAAATATTTATTTTAATGATTAAATGGTTGACTAGATAGTAGCATGAATTAGACCGTAAATACTCCATCTTTAAAACAACTCTATATAAATGTAATTACACAGTGACACATGGCGGGTATTGGATGGCCGAGACAGCCATGGGACAGAGACACACGGTATAGCAAAATTCAGTACAAGTAAATTTCATGTTGATGTGGAAGATGCACGGAGCCAAGAAATGGTTAGGAAAACCTGTTTTGTCCATACAAGTAATGGAGACCACGTCCCTCAACAATTGTACTTGCTTTATTATATACTAGCAAACGATGCATCTTCGTTTTGGATATAAAAATTAAATAAGAAAATAAATTTGTAAAATAAATAATATAGTTGAACTTAATTACATGAAAGATCGGTAGATGAAGAAAGAAACTTAAAACATTGCATAAATTATGTAAAAGTACATGAAAAAAAATAAAGAATTAATGAAATAACACTCTAACACATTATAAAAATCTATAACGAAGTTTATAACACAGTAATTCTAATCATAATTATTTTGCTTCATCGAAGACATAGTCATATCTACAAAACAAATGAGACATTAGAAAGGGAATTTATATAATCAAATTATAGTTCCATGTATACACTTAAGTGACCTAGTAATTAATTTATTGAACTTCTTGTATAATAGCTCATTTGCAAAAATTTTGATCTTGAAGAACATATTAAATGACATAAAGGTAGAGTAAATGAAATAAAGAGTTTATACTTATGAAATTGAAAAGAAAAAATATAGTAAGTATATTTTAAACCTTGATAAGACAAAATTCGACATAAGTATTAGCTTTCGCTCTGCAAAATGAAAGAACAAGTATATTTAAATTAAATAAAAGGTAACATATAAAGAGGATGATGTTTGATAATATCTTACTATAACAGCAATCGTATATGATAATCATAATTAGATTTATCTTACCAATCAGATTATACATACTGTTCTTGTTGTACTTGATGATTAGGCCCATCTTCATAGCTACAGGTAATTGACAACATAATGAAAAGGAAATCATACATTATTTGCACACAATTAGCAATGCATTATCTGAAAATTATACAATGGAAGTTACGACATTTGTTTATATAATGGTATGTTACATGTGTTGCTAAAGCTTTCCAATTTCTTGTTTTATCATCTTAATGAATATTATTTTGTCAGTTTTAATAGAGAATGCCCTACCAAAACTATAAAACCTCAAATAATTTCTCTACAGGAGGAAAAGACTTATGTAATCAGTAAAATTTCATACCTTCTTGGACTTGTAAAGTCTTAATCACAAAAAGAAAAACACATAATGAAAAAATATATATACATGATAGATATAGATACCATATAAGGGAATTGTTGTGGACATGTTGTGGAAATCTCTAAATTAGTCAACCAAGCATCAATAGGGCTACATGCAATGTGTAATTCCTAAATTAAAAACATATATGTTATATTAAACTTATAATATTTGCAATATTTTTTTAAATTAATCCATTTTATGTGTCGTACTTTTGGAATTGTAAAGCTAATTATACCTGATAGAGATCAAGACATATCATCTTAAATTCTTTCACTAGCAAAGTAATAGGATTTCGACCATCTGCCATGGCAATAATCATGTGGCATAGTTATAGTTAGGTTTTGATAAAGTAAGGAAACAAAAAAGATAAATATGTAAATAGGAAACTATATACCTTTATATAGTGGCTTAAGTGATGGTACGTCTATGACAATAACACACATCTATAAACAACATTCCATGTGTACACGCCTTCTTTTCTTGATATAATTCTCTTCTTTACCAAGACATTTATTGATTCCTTACGAATTCCCCTTGGCAAAGCTACATATAATTGGTCATGGCAAAATACATGGTCAGAAAGATAGATACTAACATTATGTATTATTTGACCTTATGCTTTGTTAATTGTCAAAGCAAAAGTCAAACGCACTGGAAACTGCTTTCTTATCATCTCAAATGGAAGTTGTAAATTATCCAAGCTTTTTAAAGAAATTATTGGAATAAAAACTCTTAACCCTCCTAACTGACCCGTTAAATCCTCAGCGTAGATTACATTTGTCAAAAAATCAATACAAATTAGCCTTGTGCCATTACAAAGACCCACCATTAGGTTTAAGTTTCTAAGAAGTATGATGGGAGCTCCTTTTTTAAGGGTCAATGTATGTGGAGGCATACCACCTGGGGAAATAGAATTTAAATATTCTTGCTGGCACAAATGTCTTGGATCATTAGAAACACCATCAAATGAGAAATATGTACGTGCCTCATCAGTAAAAGATTGAATTATTCTCTCATTTAACATATCAACTTCAGTATTTGTAGGGGATAGAACTACGCAAATAACAAAATATGAGCTATCCTGTACATGGGTTGCAAGGTCTAGGAAAGTAACATCAATTAAGTTATGAACTCAGTGTTGACTTTCCCATGGCATGCTTAATGAAGGTGGTATATGAATGAAGTCATCATTTACCGTGCATTTGACTCCATCCTCAACTCTTAATATGAAGTCCAAAAAATCTTTGTCATTCAAAGATCACATATTTTGGGTTAGCCGAAGAATACTTTTCCACAATTGTGATTTATTTAAGCATGCATTTTATCAACTGATGTTTGTTACCTTTTGTAACTAAGAGAAGAACTTATCTAAAATCGCCTCCCGATATCATAACCATTCCGCTAAATGGTAAATCAACTTCCATGATATCTCTAAGTGTCATATCAAGAGCTTCAAAAGGGTATCTATTAGTCGTTAGAGATTATCCCACAAAATGGCCTTACAAATCTTTAACAAATCAACTAATTCAGATTGTTTGCTGGCTAAACAAATGGAAGTTGCATCAGCATTTAATGGGATCTTGAATCTCGAACGAGCTGTTCAACCACCAGGTAATATAGTTACTGCAATCCTAGAAGTAACTGTAGCTAAGGCAATGTGACCACCACTTCAGATAAATGCCAAATTAGCATGATACATATATGTTTTTCCAGTTCCACCTGGACCATCTATAAAAAATAACCCTTGTTCACCTTGCTCAATGGTTGACTTTATCAAATCAAATGCACATTTTTGTTCAACATTCAAGAGGAAGATGCATTAATATCCATATCATCTATAGGAATTGACAACTCATCTTCAAATATCCTTGGTATACTGTCATGGCCATTTAAATTACATTGAAAACGTGGCAAGTCATAGTCTGATAACGCTTTGCCATGTTGTGCTAATAATACCTTGTGGTCACTTAATAGTTTGTTGATAAGCAACATGTTTGAAGTCATCGAGGACGAAGGGTAATCTTGCAACATACTTTGGTGAATTCATCCCATAGCAGTCTAACATTTGTAGGTTTACAAAATAACAAAATAGTTGAAAACATTCTTTTAAGTGCTTATGGCATTTAAAAGGAGATTGCTTTAATTAAGCATTGACATATGGTGTCATCATTCTTGGGAAGACCTCTAGCTTTTGCAGCCTTTTCAAATGTATCATATGTAACGCCGTTATATGTTAAAAGATAGTTAAATGAAGTAGGGCCACACACATGATTAAGAAATATATGTAAATAAAATCATTCTGAATCTATTAGATGAACGATATATGTTCTTCCAATAATTCACGTGTTCTTCCTTCTCCATTGCCATGTCGAATTGACCCACTTATAATAATGTGGGAAATCTTTGTATAGGAAACGTTTTGCATTAAAATCCATATTGTTTGTATGGAAAAATTCTATGAACATTGTTCATGGAGTGTGGTTGTTAGACAAGACAGAATTGATGGATTGGTCATGTCAAAAAGTGAGTGTATGCATGTTAGGAGGATGTACTTGTAACCTAATAACAAAAGGATATATTTGATTCATAAGGTACTTCAATATTCTCCATATCACCTCTAGGGCGCATACCCACCGTGCATCAATAAATTATTGAATTTCATCATTAGAAGATCCAATATGGACCTCCATTGAAACCCTATTGGGACCCTTATGAATGTACTTATATAAGTACTTAATGCTCTTTACACTTGCACAAACCTCAACATTAATGCAGCAGTCATATTTGAAAAGCAACCAAAGATTGTACGGGATGACCCAACTATTATAAACATAAACGTTGGGACAGTTGGGTAGAGGGACCCTACCAGTATTTCTTCTTTTGTATACTGGGTAGGAGTCATTCCCTTAGGAAGTAGTATGGGCAAAGGATTTTGGGAAAAGACGCTTACAATGGGCCTTGTTTCATACATGGTGCAGATGGATTATATCCACCACATGGACCATAAATCATGTGTTTAAGAATAGTATTAAACAAATGAGGTTCATCTTGTTGATTTGGGATTTCATCTCTAACAACAGTATCGTAATCATCCAAAGTACTAAGCTTGTCTTCTAGGTCTAAGAGAATGAGTATGTAGGCATGCAATAGGCTTTGTTTTTGAAATTCAATGACATAAGAATAACCAATTGCTTTTCCTAGCACACCCTTCTAAATAATATCCTTCTTGAATTGTTCAAATCGTGAGTGGAGACTCGTGATAGTAAATTTGATCAATCTTGTGCAGTTTAGCCTAAGAGTAATTCGTGCTAAATTTCAAACCAAGAGGGATTGCATGTAACAGTAATAAATAAATCTGGCCTTCCAAATTCTTGAACCAAAGCCATTGGATCTTGGTATCTTTGGTACATGTCATGGGGACTTCCAATGAAAGAGGAAGGTAATACGACCCTATGATCGACATTCACTATATAACACAGACATCCAGTAAGCACAGCTTTGCATAATGCCGATAGATAAAAATAATAGTAAATAAAGGTTAAAAAACAAAAATAACCTTGCATCATTTTCTCTAGCACCGAGTGTATCTTGTAATCCTTGGTAAAATTCTAAACGAATTATTTCTTGGTTGTAACGTAACCATCGTAACCTTTGAGCTTCATTTTTCATAAAATTTTCGACCAAATATTGTTTAAAGAGTCGACCACCTCTAAGGAGAAGAGATTGTACATGTTCACGTATTTGAAGATTAAAATTTTTAGTTTTAGTATGTGGAAAATTTTATAATATTTATTTAAAGAAATGTAATGTAGGTATAGTTTACCTATACATTATAGGCATAGAATTCTCGACATGTGACATTGTATCCATTTGTTGATCTAATGTTGATATCCCATCCATATGTTCCATATGGTAGTAGCAATGGATATTGTAAAGGATCGTAATAACAAGCAATATCATTAACATTGATAAGTTGTCCTGAATGAGATTAAATGACAAGTCACGATCATTTAGATGACCTATTTCTTCATCTCTAATTATGATAATTACAACTCACGAGGCGATTAGAAGAGAGTATTGATGCTAGTTAACAGGCTATTCTCGAATGATAAGTTTACAATCTTCAATATTGTTGAGTGTTGACAATTGACAAAATTGCTAGATAAATGGATTGTGAGAATACAGAATTGAAGTTAATTTTAAAACAATCTCCGAACTCAAGGATGGATTCTTAGAAAGACGATTATGTGTTTCATGGTCAATGTCGTAAATATATGTTTATAGAAATATTGGCCTTTCTTGCGCATTTGGTATGAGATTACCGATCTTATGATATATAGAACCTTGAGCACGAAATGTGTAGATTCCACGATACCCAGCCAATAAATCATCGTCAACATGAGTACCCATCAAAGTGAAATGAAAAAATATGATTGTATGACCGGATATGATGTCTAAAATGCCTTCCTATACTACTTTAAGAGTTGAACAGTTCAAGCAGATCATAGGGTAACGAAATAGTTGATAGAATGATACATCCTTTTGAACAACACAACTCAAATGACTCACATTGAAATAATCATGCACCACAAAATTGGCACATTGAAGTGGTAGGAAGATGTACAACTTTATATCCTAAAGTTTCATGGAAGGCCCTACCTGTATTTATGCTACCACATTGACATATAAGTGTAACTATTGATATAAAGATAAATAAGTTTAAATTATGAATAATGCATACACAAAAATAAATTAAAAAATTATCAATCTAAGTTTATTAAATAATGTAGCAATTCATACCGGCTATTGCAATGGATTCCAAAAGTCTAGTGGTTTCCACCATGTGATGATCATCTATATAATATTTAAAATTTAGATGTTGAGTGTAAATATTTAAAATAAGTACATATTGATGTTAGTAAATTGAACAATGTAGAAAACCATACCTATGGTGGCATTAGCCTCTAATAGTATGGTGGTTTCAATAGCATGACAGCCATGTATAAAATATTTAAAAGTTAAATTTTTTGATTGAATATAGTTAAATGTTGAGTCATGGTATAACTATGTAAAAATAGAAGACTAAAGTTAAAAAGCATCTACATGTGTATGTACCTATATCTTAAGCATCAAGAGAATGATAGTATCTGCATGAGAAGTTGATTGGTGTGAATAGGCAATACGATGAATATAAGTTAGACGGGGATCTAAAGAGGCATTTGTACATATTATAAGGATTTCATAGAAACAATATATAGTGTGTGAAGTAATAGCAAGATATGTAGTTATAATAGAAATAGACTAAGCATAGTGGTTTAGCTGCACAGGATAATGATCATGTGCACAATGTTGATTAAATATTAGCATATATGCATGCGTCTCTACCTTGATGGGAAGTGGAGGTTTGCATATCATCTTGTCTTCCATGTGAATGGGCCAAGCGATGAATATCTATTAAGCGAGGCTATCTACAAACATTGCTTCTTTGTTGAGAAAATACGATATTAAAGGTCGATTCTATATTTACTCAATAGATTGCCCAACGTCTAGCAAGGTGAGCTCCTTGCTGTTGAATAGACATAACTTGTCTTCTAGTACGATAACGACTTCTTTAATAAGATCTTCTTGAATTCATTTCATCCATAGATGAAAATTAGTTTGATCCTTTAATTGGTTCTATTGTACAACTACAAATATGGAAAGGTAAAAAATATGAAGAATTTTCAAGTGAAAAGTAAAAATATATAAATCATTAAATTTTGTAAAGTCATTAATCCCAATATTCTCAAAAAGGACACACCGGTAATTTCCTTATTAAACATTTATATTTACATCATCCTCTCAAGTAAATATAGTGGAAGGTGATATGAACTGACTTATTAGTATCATCATTTGTTGCATTATAATCAATTATGTGCAAATCAATACAACTAATCAATTCCATATAATGATAATTTTAAAAAGAATAGTACACAAACAATGTATATAAAAATAAAAAAGAAAAAGAAAAAAAATACAGCACATATGAGGACTGACAATGAAACAATAGGTTAAAACAGTGTTTTGAGATTGTTTTTATTTAAGAATTAACATATTCATATAATATGAGTTTAATTTTAGTTTTATTGCTCCTCAGAAGCAGAAAATTTGCTGTCATCACCATATTTTTAGGGATGTAGGAATATGACTTATGGAACCTCAGGCAAGAAATGGCATAGTGCGAATCCTATTGTGAAAAGACAATGAATGAAATCAAATAAAGGTTAGTGGTAGAAAAAGAAAAAAAGAAATCAAATAAAAGTTTAAATGGTGAAAAATAAAATAAAATAAAATAAGTAGATGGATTGTAAAGAACCTGAGGAGAAAAAAAGGAGTGTTAAGGTAAACGTCGTCACGGTTCAGACTAGGTCTGGAACCGAACCTGAACCGTCAGTTCCCGGTTCCAAAAATGGTTGGACCAGAACCGGATCTGTGGGAGTCAGTTCGATTCTCGGTTATTAGGAACCGCCGGTTCCCACGATTCGGTTCTAGTTCTAGAAGAATCTGGAACCATGAAATAAAAAATAAATAAATAACCAATTAAATAATTTAGTTAATTTAACTAAGAAAAAATATAAAATAAATTTTTAACTTGAAATAACATTATGCCTAACAATAATTGTTCATAGCATTAGTTAAAAGAAATTCTACAATTATGTATTTATTTATATACAATCACTTGCACTTTTTTAGTTGTTATATTAGCAATGTGACACTATAAAATATTCAAGATACAAATAATTCCCAACAACAAAAAACAAACCACACATTGTTAAGAAAGAAAGTCTACTTTGGTTAGGAGTCTACATAAATTTAACAATATATGAATTCAAATGTATTTATTACTTACGTTGTTAATAATAACACATTAAATATTGTGAATAAGAAATAAATTTTTATTATTTATGTGAAAGTAGTTTTAAATATTTTTTTTATAATTACAATTTTTTATAATTTTCTTTTCATTTTTTTCTTTTTTTATAATTTTTATAGTGTATAACTGTCAGTTCTGTCGGTTCAAGAATCGCCGGGTCGCTCGATTTTTAGGGATGGTACCATAAGGACCCGCCAGAACCAGCGGGTCATTTACCTGTTCAGACCTGCCATTTTCGAAACCGATCTGTGATAATGTCTATGTTAGGGCACTGACTACTGATTGAGCTATTCCAATCTGACAATGCTGATAATTAATGACTTAAAAATTAAAATTAAGATAGGTGAAAAATAAAATTTTAAAAATGAGATAGAATCATAGAAAACCAAAAAAATATAATGATGATTTACCAAAATTTACATCTCAAAAAAAAAAATACTACCCTTGTGTGAATGTGACATAAAGTAATTTCTATGAATAGTTAATGAATTAGATATATTAAAATTGAAAAATCCGAAAAAAAAGGGTACTTTAAAATAAAAACTATGGATACTTACTAAATACACTATGTCCAACAAACTATTGAACTGTGTGACATGTAATGAATGAAAAAATTAAAATTGAGATATCTGAAATATAAAATAGAAAAAAGAATATAAGAAAACAAAATGTTTTAGAAGATCACTTGAAATCTATATCTTTCTCTCGGATAAACTATGATGTGAAGTAATTGGTGGAGATAATTAATGAATTAAATAAACAAAAATAAAAAATCTATAAAAAAAAAAAAGTGACATGTTGATTACTTAAAAAAAAAAAGCACTTTCTTCAACAAATTATGGATATGTGGCATGTAATAAATAAAAAAATTAAAACTAAGATATCTAAAAAATTATATACTAAAAAACCGGATAGAATATAAGGAAATGAGATGTATCAGAAGATGACTTACCAAAATCTCTTTTTCCAAGTATGGAATATGCTGTGGATATTAATGAATCAAAACTTGACATATGGTTATTTGAGATTTAGAAATACAATTATCTAAATAAGATAAAAAATGAATATATATATATATAAAATTTATAACAAAGGACATACTCAAACCCAAAAGAAAAGTTTTCAATACTACAGATATAAAAATAAATATATATAAATAACAATTTTTGTTACGTTACATTTTTTCATAATTTACATGATATTGAAACAATAATTATCTATTATTCCACTCAAATGTTTTAAAAAAAAAAAGTATCACCTATTGTATCATTACACATATGAGGACTGATAATGAAACCATAGGTCAAAACGTGTTTTAAGAAATGGATTATAACTTACAAAAACTCAAGTAAGAAATGGCGTACTACGAATCCTGTTGTGAAAAGACAATGAATGAAATCAAATTAAGGTTTGGTTGTAGGGAAAAAAAACAAAAGAAATCAAATAAAAGTTTAAACAGTGAAAAAATAAAATTGGAACCTCGAGCGAGAAATGGCGTACTGCGAATCTTGTTGCGAAAAGACAATGAATGAAATCAAATAAAGGTTAGTGGGGAAAAAAAAAAAGAAATCAAATAAAATTTTAAATGATGAAAAAATGAAATTGGAACCTATCCGGCGAGAAATAGCATATTGTGAATCCCATTCTGAAGAGACAATGAATGAGTCGATGGAAAAAAAAAAATAATACTGTTATGTGAATATGACATGAAGTAATTTGGTAATTGCTATGTCTTTTAAGATGGAGACTGGGTCATGTGGAGTTTATTCATGTGGGTCGGATAGACATCACCACCGGTTCTAAATCGGACTGAACCAGAATCAAAACTATCGGTTCTGGTTTTGAGAATTGAGGAACCGGGATTGAAACCGGATGAGCCAGTTCCAGTCCGATTCCAAAGAAACCGGTGGTTCGCGATTCGGTTCTTGAACTAGTGAACCGACAAAATATTTTTTTTCCCCTTTTATTATAATTTTTCCTCCAAGGAAACCGGCAGTTGTGTGTTGTGGTATTATGAAATAGCTATTATTCGATGGTTTTGGCATCATGGAACAATTTTTTTTTTTTCCTACGTAGGCCAACAAAATAGGGCATATCAGATAACCAAACAACCATGATATTATAGACGAGCTAGAGACGGAAGAAACATGCTTACCAATTATGTTGAATGGATGATGAAGTATTACCCAGTTTGCTTGTGAGTTTCCTTTTCAGGCCTTCGATTTATGCACACGATCACACATATACGGGCACTACAAGTCTACACCTCCCCTTCTCTCTCCTTCTCTCCCTACTGCCAATTTATTCCCATTTTCAAAGGGAATTATAATTGCCCTGACAATTCACAATTTCACCTGCTACTGCTACGGTCAAAAGGGCTTAATATCCTTCATTGGTCAATAAAAGTACGTGTCATGGTTTTTTTTTTTTTTTAATAATCCAATTAAGATGAAATGGATTGGTGCATTTACGTAGGAAACACCTTGGACTGTTTGTTTGTTTGTTTTTTAAAGAAACTATTGGTTCCACCAATTTCTAGCTAAAACCTAGATAGAAATTGCGATTCCACATCCAGTTTTAGAACCGCCTGTATGGTCTGGTTCTAGTTCTGGAACCGCCGGTAACAGTTTCGATTTGGTTCCCAATTTAAAATCGAACCATACCTATGTATAGGTGTGGATGGTTTTATCTGTTAGTTACTGGGCAACGTGGATAGTGTTTCCGTTGGTAACTACTAGAGCTAGGCAAATGGGCCATAATCCGTGGGTTGGCCCGTTTAACCCCCTTTTAAAGCAGGTTAGGGTTGATTTTTTTCAACCCGTTTCAAAGCGGGCTAAAAAACCCCAGCCCGTTTAACCCACGAGTTAAAGCGGGTTAACTCGCAACGGGCCGGGGTGGCCCACTTTTTTTTGTAATGTTAAAATAGGTTTTAAATTTTAAACTTAAATTTGAAAGTTGAAATTGAAACCTAGAGAGACATACCGCACTTCCAGAATCCATACTTTCTCAGTCCTCCTCCTCTCCCTCCTCGCATCGCATGTATTGCCATCGGCCAGTCCATAGAAGCACTTCGCCAGTCCTCCTCCTCTCCCTCCTCGCATCGCATGTATGTGTTTCTCTTCCCCTGATTCTTTTGTAAGATTAGGCCTTGTACGTGAGACTGAGATGGAGTGGCTGGGATGAATCCTGTTCGTGTGGGGTAGATGGAGTGGCAAGTCGTGTGGGGCAGATGGAGTAGCTAATGTGTTTGTAAAGGAGATGGATGGCTGGTCGTGTGGGGTATGCGAAGAAGGTGGAGGTTAGTCGTATGGGATGCGATGGAGATGGTGGAGGTTAGTCGTGTGGGATGCAATGGAGATGGTGGTGGTCGGTGGGGATGTGAAGAAGGTGGAGGTTGGTCGTGTGGGATGCGATGGAGAGATGGCGGTATTATATAGATACGAGGGAGATGGTGGTCGTGTTGTGTGTATAGATGCGAGGAAGATGATAGCGGCTGGTGGGGTATTGCGTAGATGAAGGCTGGTTGATTGTGTTGTGGTATAGATGCAAGGGAGATAGTGGCGGCTGGTAAGGTGTTGTGTAGATGAAGGAGATGGTGGTGATCGTGTGGTATGTTGTGTAGATGAAGGCTGGCTGATTGGCAGTTCGTGAAGACTGGATGAATGTAGATGAAAGGGGGCTTCGAAGGATTATTTTCCTTAATGTTTGTACAAATATTTATTCGTGTCCCCATATCTGGTTTTGATAAGGATTTCGGATGTATGTAAATCATACTGTTATCGCCGATCCTGATCTTTGCTTGCTTTTCTTATCCATATATTGTGGATCTTTGCTTGTACAAAGAAGTAGCCTTTTTTTATTTGTATTATCCAATACAAGTATTTGTGAATTGTGATTACTAATTTCCTCTTTGTTTTTAACATACTATTGTTAATTTGTATTTGTTCTTACTTTTATGGTACCCAAATTTGTGCATCATGGCTTCTGATATACTTAGTATTCCAATTACTATAGTAGCATATGAGTCTGCGTTTAGTATTGGTGCTCGTATTCTTACCAAGTACCGGAGTTCTCTTCATCCTGAAAATGTGGAAGCTTTAGTATGTACACGTAACTGGTTACAAGGCTTTGCATGGGAAGGTAATTTCTTGTTTTAATATTATAAGTACTTAATTTATAATGTTTACCTTTCAATAATTCCATCTAATTATATACATTATTTGTATTTGGTGATTTGTAGATGAAAGTGCAAAAGGACGATGAGGTAGCATTGTCAAGGGCGGATTTGAATGTAGTTATTGATGGTTGATGGATGGAAGACATGTTTTTTAGGGGAAGAAATGTTTTTGGTGGATGCATGAAAGGATTGTGTTTTTAGTTGTTTTTTTTTTTTTTTTCTTTTTTTTTTTTTTTTTGAGATGATGAGATGGCAAGTGAAATGGATTTTAAATGAAACTGTTAGCTTAGACTTTGTGTGCTTATGATTTATGAAGAAGCCACTGGTGGACTGGTGGTTCGTGGTTGTGGGGGGCGCAGCGAAGACATGATCATTTTGTTTTTGTTTCTGTTTCTGTTTCTGTTTTGGTTAAGATTTAAGGTTCTCTTTTCTCGGTGTGAACATAAGTAATTGGTAATTGGTATGGATGTATGGTCATCTTGTTTTGTTTTAGAGTTTTTGTTTCTGCTGGATTTTACATATACCTGGTTATTGTCTGTTTCTAGAGAACCTCATAACCATTGTTGACTTTTAATAAAAGAAAGAGGAAATCTAAGATGACAATAAATTTCTATGGACACTGGACAGTGCCCTCGCTAACAGATCTACCTAGACTTCCAACGTGGTCATTAATTTCCACGGAGGAATGGTTGTCCACAAAAGAAATTCAGATTAAACCTCGAATCCATTATCCATGTTCCGTAATTTCTTTATTAAATTTAGTCATAATTTTGACGGGTTTAAATTATAAAGTGGAAGGCATGGATTGTATAAAGTGACAGGTTTAATTTTACACTTACTATATAGATTGTATAAAGTTTAGAACAAAACCTGATAGAGCAAAATGTAATGTAAAACGTAAAACCTGAAAAAGAATATAACAAAATTTTAAATGAGTCAAGTTAGTGGGTTGGCCCGTTTAACCCACCAGCCTGTGTGGATTGGGTTAGGGTTATTAATTTTGGCCCGTTTATTAAAGTAGTTTAAAATTTATTGACCCGTTTAACCCACCAGCCCGCATTGGCCTGACCGGGTTGGCCCATTTAATCCACTTGCCCAGCTCTAGTAACTACTATGTCTTTTAGAGTATTTTTTTGGTAATCACTGTAAAAAATAAATAAATAAAGAAGTAAAATAATTTTTTTAAACAAATATAGTAAAATGTTTGAAGTCGAACGGGTGGGACATAAATGTAATAGATAATATAAATATTTTAATTGTCAAAAAATAAAAAATAAAACTGGGTTTACTCATGTCTATGCCGGACCAAACCAACCAAGTTTCTTGCCATGCTAATTTTCCCTTTCCGTCTCTTTCTTTCTCTTCTCTCTCTCTCTACTCTCTCCTCTCTCCTCCTCCTCTCCTCTTTCCTCCTGCATCGGCTCTTCTTCTTCTTCAAACATTCTTCAAATTAGAAGAAAAAAAAAAAAAAAAAAGCTAAAATACCAGGAGTCATAATCGAATTTCAAATAAAATATGAAAATCATAATCAAACTTCAAGAAGAAAACGATTAATCTCAAGAAACCAATTTCAATATCCAAACTTCCTACACTCTCTATCTAGAAACTTCATAGACATGAAGCTTTCTTACTTTAAAAAATTTTTATTACAATTAAATTGAATCACCATTTTGAAAAGAACGGGGAAAAGAACCCATTAAACTGGCCGTATGTAGATGTCGCCGTCACGTCTCAATTCATTGCACTTAATGTCCATAACATCTTAGCTCCAACTTGGCTAATGCAAGTGTTATACAAGATAACAATAAAACTAAAGTTATAGTCGTCCTCATCATCATCTCAAAAAATGTTAAAAAGAAAAAAGGAAAGGTAAAAAAAAGAATTTCTTTGATATTTTTTCCTTAAAGTTGCTTTTTCTTAAATTTAGGGGGGAACAGTAGACATTTACTATATCCCTGAGACATAATCAGAATGTGTCATTGTGAGACCTACAAGTCCACTAATATGACAAGATGATCATCATGCAAATGGATCTAAAAAAAAGGTGGGTTCCACTCACAGTGTCTCGATATTGACTAAATCAACCTCAAACGAACTTGCATAAGTATTTCCCTCAAGGATCATCAAATTAAATACGTTGTTTGAAAAGGTTAGTCGAGTCAACTATAAGAAAAAGTAGAGAGCTAGGATATTTGAAATTAGTTTGTTGAGATTTATCATTTTTTTATTGGAGTTTGATTATGATTTTTGGTATTTTATTTAAAGTTCAATTATAATTTCTGGTATTTTAGATTTTTTTGTCTGATTTGAAGAATATTTTATGAAGAAGATGAAGATGAATTAAAAAAGAAAAAGAAAAGAAAAAAGAAGATGTCAACTTGGATAGAAAAAATAATATTTTAATTGGATCCATTTGCTATGTCAGCAATTAAACCAAAAAATGGATAAAAAGTCGTGGTTGTAAGATTTAAAAAGTTTAGATTTTTTTTATAATAAAATTTTATTTAAACATAAAACTGTTATATCGAAAAAGTTCAAATACCACGAATGAAATTAACCCTAAGGCTCAAGTGTTTCTAGACCATGGGTATGAGAAGCCTTTAAGGTCTTTTTCTGAAAGAAGTCCAATTGATTGTGATAAATATCAAATTTGATAGCTAAACTATAATTTAGTTTTACATTTAACTCTATTTAAGTATAAATTTACTATTTATAAGCTTTAATCATTTATAATGTTTGAACTAAGTCAATCTAAATCATTGATTGCAGAATTGAAATAGATAAAATTTAGGCATCAAAACAATTCTTGTATTCCGGGTTTAGGCACTTCTATTACAAATATTTGGATACATATAAAGATCAGGCGATGGCTTTATTTAAACCTATTTGAAATTTTTTATCATGGTTATTATTCTTTCTTTTTAGCCTTTTCCAATGGCCTCTGATGCGCACCAGTCCGTTGTCAAATAGAACGAGTGTGGACTATCATGCAACAGAACAGAACTCACCATTTTGCATTTTATGCCGCTCTGGAATAGTCCTGACCCAGCCCAGCTCTCGCTCGCACCAAGAGGGGGTTACAGCATCTTTATTAATTAATGAATTCCTAGAATGCCACATTAATATTTTAATAAACTCGGATTTTTTACAATTTTCTATTTTATTTATGAGTTCCTTTATAAAGTTCTACATAATACCAAAATTATTCAAAACAAGCAAACAAACAAAAATAAATAAATAAAAAACAAAAAGGCTTATTACTCCATTGGCACATGGGTAACATCGATATTCTGAATACTTTATTGCCACTTATTTAAAATAATCAACATTTAGCAACAAGACATCTAGCATTATTTGATCTAGACATCACCAAGATCAGAACCAATATCTAGGAAACGTTAAACCGACCTCTCATTTGACAGACAATCACCCTAGGGATCAGATGGAAAACAAATTTAGAAAATTGGAAACTTCCCTCAATTTTGCCAGAGCAGGAGAGGGGTGAGTAGCAAAACCAAAAGGAAAACTGCGAGGTAGGAACTTCCAACAACCCCTTGTTATGGAAGCATCATCAGTGACCCTGCGTCCCCTGTTTCCAAATAGCGAATTCACAATAATATTAATATTAACAAATCGTTATGATCGATTGTTAAAAGTTCAACGAGGCCATTTACTAATTGGATGCGTTCTAGTCAATCTTATTGATTAAAAAATTTGGATCTACATCTAGATTTGGAATGTGGTGATTTCTGCCAGAGTTGTGGGGGAGATAAGGTGGTTTGAATTGGAAAATATTAGGCAGCCAAAATTCAATCCTTTTGGGTCGATGAAAATGCTTGGTCCTTTTTGTTGTGCAAAAATGAATATATGTACATTCATATTCACACATGTAATAGGTTCCAAGGTGTTCAAAAGTATTTATTGATTGTTGGTTAATTAGATAGTCCTTCCATAAAAGTTTCAAATTACAAAGAGATCTCTAATTAAAAATATCTTTTGCATTAATCTAACCATTAAAATAAATATATATGCTTTGTGTACTCGTAGTGGCCAGGACAACGAGGCTACTCGGTTATTGTTTGCGCATCTCTATTAACTCTATGAACTCACTTAAGTACATTCCACAGCTTTATGAATAGTCAGTATGTTTGATGCTCTGACATTTCTTATGAATATGACATTTACATTGTTTGCAATCTGCATGAATTCACTTAAGCGGATTCCACTCATTGAACCTTTTTGCTACACAAATTTTAAAGCCGTTAATCTCTTCTGAGTTGCATAATCCGCCTCCCTGTTTGCTTCTCGATCAAAGTTATCTACTGCTTGAAAATAATGAAAACTTGATCTAATGTTTTAGAATATAAACCCAAACTTTCCTTGAAAAGTCATCAATAAAAATCAACATGTATATAATACCACTTTTTGAAGAAAAGGCCCCAAGGATCTAAATGAATATAAACAAGGATACCTTTGGTCTTATAAGTGGCGGTGCTAAAATTGACTCGTTTTTGCTTTGTGAAAATGCAATACTAAAAAGTTCCATTTGGTCGAACAACAAGCCTCTTTTGCTCAACAAGGACATATCCTTCTCACTCATTTATCTCAATCTCAGATGCCACAATTCAGTAACATTCGTATCAAACTATGATGAAGAACTTGTCCTTTTGAAATGCATAGATTACCAGATTTCATGGTTTTCATCACCATTAGAGCAACTTTTGTAACCTTCATAGCTTCACCCTTTAGTTTGTGGCATTTGAAAGCAGGAGGGGAAGAAGAAGAGACGGATCCTTATCTAAGTGCAAGGCAGAGTTACATTACCCTTTTGGAACCTTAGCTTTTTAGAGTCTATATTTGTTCATACTTTGCCATGACATTTTATTTTACAGTCAGGAAAAAGAGAGATTCTTCATAATCAAACCGAAAACTACTCAAAGTGAGCAATTCGCTATGATACATTGTTCCTATGGCCTGATCACTCATCCACTGGAGTATTTCCTCAGACAATAACGATTTGCTATTGCATCAATAACTTGAAAAGTATTTATCAGAACGAAATTTGACCACCAGCAAACATAATATGTATAAATTCTACTAAAAAAAGGAATCATCCGTATCATCAACTCAACAGAATAATAATAATAATAATAATAATAAATTCTCATAAAAATAAAATACAAATTCCAATCCAAGCATTTCCAGACACACCTGCAACAACTGGAAGCCAATGCCAAAGCTGACATGAAGGACCAATCATTTGCAACCAGAAATCCTTGCGCAACAGCTCTTTGCCATCAACTCAGGTCCCGCATTTAGCCCTAGCGAGAGGATCATTAAGTATCACAAGGAACAAACTTCGAGGTGAAAAATGCTTTAGCAGCTTCATCATCCCATTCTAACCTATTCCACCATCTAGAATCTGCTTCAATTTTTATTAAGCAATTCTTTCCACTGATAGAATCAAATGGAAGTTTCTCCAAACTGGGACATCTATTTATCCAAACTGTTTCAGTGAAGGAGATGATATGGTTTGGTTGTGAATGCTCCTAGGTTTGGTAGTAGATTCAAACTAAGAGATGTGAGATGAGAATAGCCTAGCACTCGCATTTCCATCTTGACTTTGCATATTATCATCACTACCGAAGATCGTCTCAAGTGACGAGCACTTAGCTACATAAAGTGTTTGAAGTTTTGGTACATAGGAGAGCCATAATAGGTTCTTTAATTTAGTGCCAAAAATTTCCACATGGTGCAGATTCGGATATTCTGATCGCCTTGATAGATGATGGCTTATGTGCCCTGGAACCGCATTCTCACTGTCATGGTAGATTTCTATACCCGTGAGTGAATTGCAGTAGAAGAATTTAAGTCTCTCTAGGTGCCACATTTTTTTTAATGATGAAGACGACATTCTAATCTTAGTCAGATCATAGCATTGGGAGATGTTTAATTGTCTTATGCATCGTTGAAGTTTTCTAGATAGCACCAATTTATGGTAGCCGTAGGCAGTGAATACATTAAGTCGCACTTCATCCAGCTGGCCTAAACACTCTAACCCTTCTATCAAGCCTCTTTCATCAAAGTTAATACCCCGTCCGCTCTTTCTAAAAACTTTCAATGACAATAGACTTGAAATCACTTCCCTTGGCATATCTGTAAGACAGTCTGTATCATCTAGTAGCAAGTATAGCAGAGAGGTCAAGTACTTCATTCCTTTAGGCAGCGCCGCAATTCTTGTTCCTGACAAATTAAGGTACTGTAAGTTGACTAGTCTCCTGACTCCACCAGGTATATTGGTAATTCCTACATTCCTAGACATATCAAGAACTCTTAAAACCTGCGTAGATTTGAACACCCATTGCAGGACAGTCTCCTTATTTGATGAATTGGTCAGAAATGTAACAAGTCTGGGGCATACCAGTCGCTCTGTATCGATATGATATTCATTGCCCCACAAAGATATTTTCTCAGCCTCGTCACACCGAGAGATGTATGCATTGCCTTCTCCCACCAGAATTGTTCTTCTTTACCCCACGATCACGAGCTAACCACAAAGCCATATCCCGGATCACATCATGCATCTTAACATGATCTTCATCGTTGCCACTCTCCAATAAACATGCCGACTTCAAACTATAAATGACATGTTCACCTTCAAGCTGTGCTTCATATACATCATTTGTATCGCGTAGAAATCCCTCACCAATCCACAAATCAATGATATGATCTTTCTTGATATTGTAGTCCTCTGGAAAGAGAGCACAATACAGAAAGCATTGTTGGAGGGTTAAATTCTTCAAGCTATGGTAACTGAACTCTAGTAATTTATAAACATTATCCACCATATCTGAGAAATCTGATGGATAGCTCCTCAAAACATTTAATGCATACACCCATTCATTTATGTCCTTCTTGGTTGACATGGCTCGCCCAATGGTAATAAGAGCCAAGGGCAAGCCTTTGCACTCTTCAACAATAAGTTCAGCAATTCCAGGTATATTATGATGCAGACTCAGAGTCTCCTGACCGACTTTCTCCTTGAATAACTCTAGCGCTTGCTCTGATGTCAAACACTGAACTCTAATACTCTTCTTAGCTTCCATTTGACCACATACTTCTTCTAATCGAGTAGTAAACACTATTTTGGATCCATTTTCTTGATTAGGAATAGGAATTCCAATTCTTGACAGGTCCAATCGCTCCCAAACATCATCTATCAACAGTACAAATTTCTTCTTACTCAAGATTTCATATAACAATCCAGCTCTTTCATCTTCAGATTTTTCGTCCACACATCTTCTAGAATTCCTAAACCCTTTCTTATACTCTCTCTTATTCTATCAAAATTGACTTGCTTTGACACGACAATCCACCTGACAATATCAAAGCCATGGCTTGTGCAACGGAGCT